>VZRH01000918.1:32318-44910 GCA_013397555.1 Urocynchramus pylzowi
TACTTTAAGTGCTGCAAAACAAGGAGCCTTTCTTCTTTTTTCTTTGGCTAAAAATCTATTGATCTGAATTTTAATTTATTGTTTGGGACAGTTCTGGACAAGCCAGTACAGTCCAAGGGCAACACTATGGCTTCCAAGATCCCAAACAGAAAAAAAAAAAAACTATCTGGATAAAGGTGCCACTGTGGGAGAAAGGGGTCTGTAGCTGAAGATGGAGCCAAGATCTGTGGCCTTCAGGATGTTCACACAGCTCCTGCTTTCCTCCACCTTCTCCACTGCCTCCCTCTTCCTGCACATGAAGAGCCTGCCTTCAGCTCCTTCAGGAAGGTTCCAAACTGTTTCCCTGCATTTTCTAAATGTCTGGAAAAGACAACTGGCAGCAATAGAATGGACAACCACTGGACATCATAGGGAATGTTTATCCACTACCCACTTACATTTTCAATGTGGTTTTCAGAGCGCTTCATCCCTCCCTGGTAACTTTGGAATGTATTTATCTGAAATCTTTGCTTATTTTTATCAAAGCACTTCAGTGACTGAGCTGGAATTACATTTTTCCCATGTTTTATTTCCAGTTTCTTGCTCTCCAGGAGGATGTAAATGTTTTTGCACGTTATGTCACCGCCCACGACCGCGAGAGACGGCGCAAGGGGGAGGGAAGGGGCTGCTCCCAGACAGGGTGACCTTGCAAACACGAGTCATCAAAACACCAAGAACTTCATGCAAGAAGAAGGGTTTGTTGCTGGGAGTTTTTGTCCTGGCTCAGTTCCTCATACCATCTAGGAATATGGTATGCAAAAGGGTCATCCACCTCAATGTCTTTGGATTTAAACAAATGGCCAGAATCCTCTTTTGCCCTTCCCTGCTGCTCCTTCTCCTCACAGCAGCCTGTGTTGGTGCTTATAATGCTTCTCCAAATTAGCTTTGGGCTCCAAAAATACATCACAGTAGCTGCAAGTTGTCCATGGAGTTGTAGTGTTGGTGTTGTATTGAGGAAGGGTGAATAAAGCAACATATAGACTCTAAGGTCTCAGAAGGTAAATGTAAAGTTTATTAGACACTACACATTTTTTATAGACAATTACAATAAAGCTGGACATGACTGGTCCTTAATTAACACTCTTCACACTATTGGTCAATTAGGACTTTGCAGCACCACAAAGATTGACCAAAAGATGCTGAATTACAACGTTGGCCACACAGACTCATTCCGAGAATCTCAGAATTCCAACATCTTCCAAATGGAAGGGATCTAAAAAATCACCCATTCCACCCCCTGCCACAGGCAGGGACACCTCACTCTATCCCAGGTTGCTCCAAGCCCTGCCTGGCTTTGGACACTTCCAGGGATGGGGAGTTTTCTGTTAACACAGTGTGTTGGAGAGGAGGAATTTGGCCTTGGATGGAGATCTCCCCATCTCCTTGTGTGGGTCACACCAGGGAGATCTCTCTGCCTGCTGTCACCTCTCCATCCAGACAGGTCTGTGGTTAATATTTTGTGACAAGCTTCCCCGTTGTGACCATTCCTGGATCAAAACCAAGAATGGGGAATCTGCTGAGAGCTTTCAAGCTTCCACTTGGCCAAAATGTTCTTTTGAGCTGCCAGTGCCACCACGGCCAAGTTCAGCCAGAGCTCCTGTTCGTGCCACCCCTGCAGCTGACCTCTGTGAACTGTCTGGTTTTGATCAAAAATCATCAATGATGAGCCATTTAGAAGGCTTCCAACAGGAAAATTAAAGAAAAAAGATGCCTGGTCCATACCATGTAAGAGTATTGCCACTGCTGCATAAAGGCTTTATGTTTTGCACTGGAATTGCAAGGCCTCAGGAGCCTCTCAAACTCATTCCTTCTGAATTTTTCTTATCCTAAAATAGCTTTGTTTTACTGGGTGCAACTGTGAGAGAAATTTCTCAAGCTGATCAGGGGTCTAATCAGGCTCATTTATTTTACTTTTGTAACTACATTTTTATGCAGGCACCAGTAGCAGCAGAAAAACAAACCCAAGAAAAACCAAGGAGGGTTATAAAAATTTCACTACACAGGTGCTCAACTGACTGTCTGGAAATGTTCCCTGGCACTTTGTGGACATAATTTCAATTATTCACAGGGCTGTCTAGGGGGTTAAAGCCAATCTGCAAACCTGAATTTAGGGTAGCAGGGTCACAGGTCAACCTATCAATGTCATTGTGGTTTTTCATAGTCATAGAATGGTTTGGGTTGGAAAAGACCTTAAAGACCACATAATTCCAACCTCCTCCATGGGCAGGGGGTTAGAACTGAGTGACCCTTAAGGTCCTTTCCAACCCAAACCATTCTAGGAATCCATGTCAAGGATGGTCAGGTGGGATTTTGGGATGCTGGAGCCGCTGCACACAATCTCTTGTGTGTGTGCTTGGGACAGAATAATTCTGTTCTATCCTAAAATGAAATTCTCTGGTACAGAAGAGGATTTTCTCACTGGTTGAGCTCAGCTTAATCCTGTTTAACACAAGGACAGACTGCACAGCCAAATTGCCCACGGGTTTTCCAGAGTGAACTCCTCAGCTGGAATCAGAGAAGGAGCTAAACCCCAAGAGGTGGAAACAAGTATGGGGTCCCTGGTGTCCGATCGGCTGCCTGTCTCTGTCGGACACGCGTAGGGTGGTCCGCAGACAGCCTGCGATGAACAGATGAGTCTGGACTCTTCTTTTGATCTTTTTCTCGGGTTGTTTATTTTATCTTATCTAAAAGGTTTTTCTTCTGCCCAGCTGAGATCCGACCAGCAAGGCAGCCACACGCAAACTCCCCGCCCCTGGGGCGGTAGAACATTCTTATACTGATAATTACGTGTATGATATTTACAATTTTTCACCAATTCCCATCACCTTTGTTAAACAGTGTACCTTTAGTATAAGCCAATCCAAAGTGCATACATCACACAGAAAATGGATGACAAGAAGAAGAAGAAGAACCACGAGGTCGGGCCTAAATTCTCCATCTTGCTTCCATCATACCCCCTTGTACCAAAATCCTAAAACCTATGTTCTAGTCTAGAAAAGTGTTTGTCCTTCACCATTTACACCTCAGAAACCTGTGAATCCTCATGTTGAGATAGCACGACTCTCGAAGGGTCAGAATCAAGCCACCAGGTACTTTTGGCTACATTCCAGGACTTCTGAGCCCCCCAGGGGCTCTCCCTGGGACTCAGAGCATCCGAGGTGATGCACTGAGTTCCCACACCTGGAGCTCCCTCTGATTTAGAACAGAACCTCAGAAAATCTCTGCCTTCTACCAAAAGTATTTATTCACCAAACACCATGACCTGAGCTCCTGCAGTGCCAGCTCAGGTGCCACATCCGTGATGCAGCTGTGACAGGTGAGACACAGGTGAGAACCAGGTGCTTTCATTGCCCTCATGGGCCATTTTTCAACTGCAGACAGGGCACCTGGAGGATTTTTTTGCCATCCTCTGGTGCATGCTGTGTGTGCTGCAGCTTTGCACTTTCCTGCAGGCTGTGTTGGAGCCTTTGTGCAGGGGGGATGCACCACGGGGGTGTCCTGTGGGTATCAGAAAAACAGAAACTTCCACAGACACGGAAGGGTTTGATTTGCAGCCTTGGGAGAAGCTTGGATTGATGTAAAAATACAACACAAAGACATTAAGCAGAAAAATCATAAGCTTATTTTTCTATAGTTGTAAGAAAGAATATGCTTTAAGTGAGAAACTGTACTGATAAGATGGTGAAGGGTTTATAATGTAGGGGTTGTATGGAGTGAGCTAAGAGTTTACAAGTTATAACAGAAGTACATTTGTGCATGTGAGACAGAAGCCCTTTGGATGAAAGTATCCACAGGGCAGTAGAAATGAGTAAAGGTGATAGGTCAGAAAAGCAAAATACACCTTGTAACGATGTCTATTAGTGTAGAAAGTTATATCTTGTCTTGTAACAAAGAATTTATGACTACTCTTGAGCTATGGCCAAATGCTTACTACTCTAAAATCTCACAGCCTCTGAAACTGATATTTATCTGAGCAATAAATTGTTCTTAGCCCGAAAATAGTCCCCTCCCTTCATTATTAGGGGTGATAATGATGGCATCCCAGAGGGTTGCACAGCACGTTGCCCTTTCTGCATCCTAGAAATCAAAAGCACTCTGTGAGAGGTGTCCTTGCCCAGCCTGGCCCCTGTAGGAGCTGTAAGACATTAATATGCAGAGGAGCTGCTCTCTCCTTGCTCAAGAGGTGCAGTGCACTGGCAGGGAGCCCAAAAGGAGGAGGGAGGAGGCCCTGGCAGCTGTTGGAGGCACTTGAAAGAGAGATCAAAGCATATTAACTCATTGTCTTTCTCCCATTCCCCACTTCCACAGCATGAAGGAAAGTCTTTCCTTTTCTTTCCCATGAATGATACCTCAAGCAACTGTTCCTAACTGCAGGAATGATCCCTAAAGTGCCTTCCAACACAAACCACTCCTTAATTCTCTGAATCCCTCTTTTTCTCTGTGCTTTGCCATGATGGAGACACAGCAGGAGGAGCAGGTTTGGAGGTGGTTCAGAGGACCTTTTTCCAGCCTGTCTCCCTCTGTGGAAAAGGAGGGGCAGCATCCCTGCCCTCCCTCAAAGAGCCCTGGGTGATTTCTGGTCTGGAAGCTCTGCTGCCACCCTGCATTAAACCTGAGGAGCAGCTGAGTATTGGTAGAGCAGAAATAAATAGAGAACCAAGGGTTTTCACTCAGGTGTTACAGCTTCTCCTCCAAAACATCATCTGCTATTGCAGCAAAGACTTTCTTTTTGTCCAAGGATAGTTTTCTGGACTTTTGTCACATTTCCAAGGGGAAATGGCTTTGATTTCAGGAGATCAGGTTCAGATGAGATATTAGGAAGAAATTCTTCCCTGTGAGGGTGGTGAGGCCCTGGCACAGGTTCCCAGAGCAGCTGTGGCTGCCCCTGGATCCCTGGGAGTGCCCAAGACCAGGCTTGGACAGGGCTTGGAACAGCCTGGGATAGTGGGAGGTGTCCCTGCCCATGGAAGGGGTGGAATGAGATGATCTTTAAGGTCTTTTCCAACCCAAACCATCCTGTGGCTCCACGAAGGACCACAGTGACACTGGTGCATTGCCCTGTGACCCTGCTACCATAACACCAGGTTTGCAGACTGGATTTAACCATGTAGGCAGTCCTGTGAACAACTGAAATTATGTCCACAAAGTGCCAGGGAACATTTCCAGGCACTCAAATTGGTCAATCCTGCAGTGATACTGCTACAACACAGCTTGGTGTGCTGAGGATAAATGGCACATTCCCAGAGAATTTCTGGGAGTGTCTCATGGGGGAAGGTGGTGTGGGTCATTCCTGATGAACACTTTGGGTAGAAACATTTTGGAAAGTCAGAGTCTAATAAAATAGAAATGGGCCATTGAAGCAGGCCCCAATACCAGAGAAGCATCCCAAACCTATTTCACCCACTGCAATAGCTGTATCCTTAGTGTTTATTCCAAATTTTTTCTGGGTCCCTCTGCACTGCCAGACCTTACAGGTCATAAGGAAATTGCTTGGGCAGCAGGATGGCATGAGCAGCATCCCTGAGCTGACTTTAGGGTGTCTGTAGTGCCACCAAAACCAGCAATGAGGAAGAAAGCTGAACTCAGGGCAACCCCTGCTCTCCATGGATTATGATTTTCTTTCTCCTCTCCCCAAACTTTTCAGAAATGGGCATTAAAATTCATGTATTGCTCCAAGTAGGATTGATGAGGTGACCGTGGATGTTCTCCTCCTGGTACAGCTTTGAATTTATAGGATATTTATATTTCTATGTTTTATTTATAAGAAATATATCTATATTTATGCTTATTTCATATTTATGTTTATATTTAAATTGATGCTTAGATATTTATATTCATATTATCTACTTTTAGCAGCAAATATTTCACAGGCCCAGTGATCCCAGCTCCCTTCAGCCTTGCAGGCAGTGCAGTGACTCATTCCAGTCCTCTGTAATTCCTCTTTTCTGTGAGTCTCTCCTCAAGGCAGACAAGCCATGTAAATGAATTGGTCTGGTTTGTAACTTGTTTATTGGGATTTCACCTCAGGAGCAGCATGAGCAGGCAGATGTGAGAGTATTTTCTCCCTTATCCTTCTCTTTGGGGTTGCCCAAGTCCCATTGGTGTTGCCCAACTTTTGAAGGTTTGCCTCTGCAGTTTGAAAAGTGCTTTTGAAATGCAACTTCAATGGGTAGTATCCCATAAAAAAGGGGGGATGGAAACGGCAGAAACACCATCCCATGGCATCAATCACCCCTCAGGGCTCTCATCCCTCCTCTGCAGCAGGGCTGGAACCCCTCAAAGAAACAGACTGCAAGATGAAGGAAGGAAAAGTGCCCCTGCCATTGGAACCTGCTCAACCCTTCCAGAAACACATTCCCTAGAAAAACAGTCCCAAGAGGAAAAAGAGGATGGAAAGGTATGCCGAGCCCAAATTGTTCAGTTTGTGAGGAAAACAGGAAAATGAGGTGGGCGTAGCGTAAGTACAATATTTTTATATTTATTAAAATGTTTGGGGCTTATTTGGAGGCTTAAACTTCAGGCAGATTTGTGGGGCCAGTTTCTTACCTCCACTCAGGAGAGAGCAAAAGATCCATTTCTGGGTAGAGGTCCAGAACAGGAATAATTTGGGATCTCTGCAGTGTTTCCTGGTACTGCCCCTTTTCTGTTCTCAGCCTTTCACGGCCAAAACAATTTTTGGAAGAGGGGAAGAAATGAAATTTTTACTGTGATGGTGAAAGTGGAATACTGGGTGCCTGGGGAAAGAGCCTGGCAAGGATTATTTTCTCCTGTGCTTCAAAACCAGTCAGCTGAGTGTCTCTACTCCAGAAAAATAGTATGCTATGAATGGATCTATAAATGAGATTTTTTTTTGGTGGTTTAGGTGCTAATCAACAATGAAGCAGCATCAAACCAGCCCCCTCCAGTTACTTTTAACTCCAGCAAATGGTTTTCATGAAACTACACTTCTCTCTTGTATATACCTTAAAGGTTGTGTCAGCACAGTGAGGGCTTCATCCAGCAGTCAGAGAAATAAATGGAAATACTTGTCTTGACCTGAGGAGGAGGTGGGGAAGGCTGGATGAGGTGAAGCCTGGCACAAATGGAGACATCACTCACAGCAGTGGCAGAGGAAGTGAGAAAGATCTTCCTGAAGTCTCTCTGTGCTCCTTCTGTGCTGGAAAATCATTTGTTACTTCAACAGAGCACCTCAGAAATGCATGGATTTAACCAAAAACCACTAAAGCAGTGTTAGCCACAGCTCTGGATTCTTCTCTGACAGTGACCTTCAGCCTGGCCCAAGGGGATGGTTTTGGAGGCACAAGAAGATTTTCCTCCTCAGGTGTGAGGATCTAGTCCAAAGCCACTGGAGCAAATTTTCTCCCTTTTGCTGGAAGATAATACAGATATCAAATTTAGCAGCAACATTTCTTGCTCTATTCATGGTTTCATTCATTGAATTAAGGACATTAATCTTTCCTTGAGTGAGCTCTCAGCAGGAGACACCCCAGAAAAGCACTCACTCAAAAGAAAAAAAGTCTAAAACCTCCCTTGATATTTTTTTATTCCAATATTGATAATAATTAATCACCTTCCATCCAACAGTCAAGCTCCAAGCCTGGCAGTGAAGTCACATCAGGGCATTCAGGTTGCTGCCTGCAGGTTTCAGCCTGGGATCAAGGTTTCAGCCTGGGATCAAGGTTTTAGCCTGGGATCAAGGTTTTAGCCTCATGAGGGCTTTTCCCACAAAGACACTTCCCAGATTCCTTCCTGGCTGTCCACAGGAACCCCAAACCAGCAAACAGCTCCCCAGCATGACAAATCTACCAGGCTGGGCAAGGATGGGAGCTAACTGGAAACCTACAGAGAATCACAGGACTTCTAAGGTCAGAAAAGACCTCAGAGATCAAATCCAGAAGATCTGTGTTTGTCTTGTAGTTGTACACCTTGCCATCAGCAGAACAAGTGCCTTTACAAAGATCTTCTCCATGGAATTGGGAGCAAGTTTCTATGGCAAATTACTGTGTCCTGCAGGCATCAAAGTTCCTTTGGAATGAGGCAGCTGAAATACCCCTGCCTGAAATAATCTGGGCATTTATCAGCACCTGACTGTAGCCATCAAGGGTTAAACACAAATTTTGAAGACCCCAGTTTCAGGATAAATTAACAAATCTGATGCATTGAGAACCAGCCCAAAATCATTTTCCAAGAATCTCTTTAACAGCTCTCTCCTTTACCAGACAGAGGAATTGGAGCCATAAAGAAGCAGCTCAGGTAGTTAAAAGTCACCCAGAGGTCAAGGGTGAGAATAAAAACTGCACCTTTGCCACCCCAGTCCAGCCACAGCAGCCACTGGGCTTCCCAGCTGAGGCAGGAATGGTGTGGGAGGGCCCTGATGAGTCTCTCCATTGGCCTCATTAGGATTTGGATCAAATATTGAGGCTAATTTTGCTCTGTTCCCCCATGGAGCTGTGCTCTTAAATGATTTATGCAAATGAGGTGCATCTATTAAATTTGCAATGCTGCAGGCATCAATATGCAAGTGTTAGAAACAGTTCTGTATTCAAGAAACCTGAGCAAAACCCTGATTTTTCCCCTGAAAAAATGAGCACTGAAGGAGCTGGGATAAAGCTGATTCTTTCAAGTACATATCTAAAGAAAGGCAGAATAATTTCCTATGTATCCCTGCCCTCTATTATGCACTGAAAAATGTCTCATTTTTTATGTCTTTGTAAATATCCTGCTGCCCATGATTATGCATTGTCATGACTCTTTTGTGATGAAATAACCAATCCAGCTGCTCTGGAATTAAGCTGAATTTTGCAAGTGATTCTTTTTTTTTGTTTGGGAAAAAGGTGCAGAGCAATCTCTTGTTCCTTGAATTCAGGGAATCAGCCCTATTGGAAATAATCCTCAGAGTTAATCTGCTGATGGCTTAACAGCCCAGCCTCCTCAGCCTTGGAAAACCTGTAAGGGTTTTAATTCACACCTGATTCTCACCTGCAAGCAGCATCCTCACAGGCATGGTCACCACCTTGGAATCATAGAATCCTTAAGGCTGGAAAAGACCTCATCAAGTCCAAGAATCAAGCCAGAACCAATATGGGAAATGGATTTGTAGAGAATTCTCAAAGCCTGACAGAAGGCTCACACAGTGTGTGCATCTGTATGCAAATCTTGAGATAAGAAATGCTGACTTAAAAATACCATAGAGTAAGATAAATATTGTTGAGGAAAAAAACTGAACTAGAAAAAAGTTTCAAAGAGTAACCTTACAAATAAGATTAGATACTTCAGGGAAATACAACTCTGAAAGATGCATTCTATTAGACCCACGAGGGGTAATTTCAGATGATTAGCTTTAAAACATTTAAAGTATAGTGTAAAAAAAACTGATAAACCAAGAAATGTTTATAATGTATTGTAATTAAGAAATAGTTGGCTTCTGATTGTGATGGTGTGAATTATAACATCTGTATTGTTTCACCCTTCACATGAAACCAAAAATAAAATAAAAGTTTTTAAAATACCTCTCAGTTGCCCCATCTCTGGTTCAAGAAAGAGCTTAATCCAACAACCATCACCATGTTCACCCCTAAATCTCATCCTCAAGTTCCACATTTCTGAATCTTTGAAATTCCTCCAGGGATGGCAACTGCACCACTTCCCTGGGCAGCCTGTTCCAATGCCTGACCACCCTTTCTGTGAAGATTTTTTCCCAAATATCCAACCTGAACCTGCCCAGGCACATCCTGAGGCTGTTTTGTCTCTTGAGAGACTTTTGAGGAACAACTCATTTCAGGTGACCACACAGAAGAGTCTGCTGCCTTTTGAGAGGTTTCCAGGTACCTCAGCAGGCTCCAGATGTTGCTCCAGAATGATACAGGTCTCTCACTGAATCTTCATCACAACTTCCATCCTCTCTTGGATGTTTTGGATGCCTCCAGATAATTGTTCTGGAGGTCTTAAAGAAGATGAGAAAACAAAACAATTATTTGATTAAATTTAATTTACAGAAGAAATTATTAATGATTTAATTTGGCATTCACATTAAATGCACATTATAAAAAAGGGGTTAACACCAGATCTCTCCAAAATATGTTCTGTGCTGTCACTAGAAGAAATCCTTCTTTTCCAAGCTACAAAGCCCTCCAGAGCAGGGCACTGGAAAAGTCAGACCTGAGAATAAAAAAAGGGGAAACTCCCCAGAAACATCTTCACCAGCAACCAAACATTGTCACAGGCTCACCCAAACTCTTTAAGCCCTTAGAAAAGTTTTTGTTACAGTGCTGGCTTCCCACCAGCACCTTCCCAGTCCTTGCCCAGGTGTCCTTAGGAGCCACCATGGGTCAGGGACCATTTCCAGTTCCCCTAAAGGATGTCCCTTTTGCCCATCTAGAAAATTAACACCCCCAACTGCCCAAATTAGGGTTTTGTCCACGTTGGCATCATGGCTAAAAAAAATCCCACATTCCAGACCCAACTACAAACACAGTGATATCAGCAAAGTTCCATTTGATGTCCTCAAATCCCTTCCCCCCGGAAACCCCAGGGAATGCAGAACCTTAAAAAAGGTTTGCATGTATCTTTGGCAGGCAAAAGCCCCTCCTAGACTTATTTTTCCTCCTAATTTCAGCAGGAGGAAATTCAGTTTTCAGCAGGGAAAAGCAAGTTTATGGTTGTGTCTTCAAATAGAAGTTTCTAGCACCTAAAGAAAAATATGCCACCTTCCCATGTAAATGCAGCAGCACAAGTCAGAAGAGGGGGAAAACCACCCCTTTTATTTAATGAATTTATAGAATAATATGGAGTTGTACTCATGCAGTAGCTTTTCATCAGCTGCAGCCCACAGCCTCTCACAGCACTTATTAATAGAGCTCCAAGAGCATTGCTTTCTCAGCTTGTGCATAAATCAGACAGAAATAAATAATTTCAGAATAAACCCAATCCCATTCTTAAAAAAAAAACCCCAAACAAACAAAAAAACCAAACAAACAAAAAACAAAACAAAACAAAACAAACAAACAAACAAACAAAAAACCACCACAAAGTAATAAATGGTACGAAAGCATTGTTTGGAGGTAAATAATAGTCTCAGCTTCAAATGTTTTTTTTAAGAGATTCTGTAGTAAAGGCCTTTTGCTCAAATGGCACCATTACAAATTTAAAATTCCATTCAAATCCACAAGGTGAAAGATTTAATTCTGAAAAGCAGGAAAAGAGGCAATACAAGCACGTTTCAAAATTGCTGTTTGTCCCATTTCTACACAATTGAATTGAAAACACCAGTAATAAACATTCTGCTTTATTATGAAACCAGAAGAAGAAACCTTCTGGCCTCTAAATCTGAATGTCTCCCATGGAAAAAAAGAAGTTTTAACTGTAAAATGTTGCCCAGTTCTCATTACACTCTTCCCTGTCTAGAAATATTTGCAGAGGAGACACTCTTCTCTAAGATCCAGCATCCAGAAGAAGAGGAGAAGAGCTTTTCTGAGCAAACTGGATGATTCAAACCTGGAAATGGAGCACAAATATACTCCACAGAAATAAATCACTAAAATCTTGACATTCCCACAGAAAGGTGTTTTCAATATTATCTCTATTTAGCAGCAAGAATTTCCAAACTGCAGCAAAAGCTGCAGCAGCTTGAAGTCTGTAACAAGACTCTTGTGGTCTTTAGTGTAATTTTTTGAGGAAGAACTCAGCCAAATGCCCATTTTCCTTCTGAGAAGTGGCTTTTTGGTGGCAATGGCTGACAAAAATCCAGTCTTGGGGTGGTGTCTCCTCTGAGAGGCAGAATTTCCCCTGGGCTGTGCTCCTTGCACCTTGTTGTGCCTTTTTTGGTCCCTCCAGGGAGGCCACTATTAATTAACACCACCCATGCAAGTGCAGAATTATCAGCTCCTCTTTGTGGGTTACCCAAACTGGACAGAAATCCTGGATAAATCCCAGAATCCCAGAGTGGTTTGGGTCAGAAGGGACTTTAAAAATCACCTCATTCCCACCCCTGCCAAGGGCAGGGACACCTCCCACCATCCCTGGCTGCTCCAAGTCCCCAGTGCCCACAGCAGAGGGACAATCCCTGCCTGGCCCTGTCATCCAAGCCAGGTGCCAGTGGCCTTCTTGGCCACCTGGGCACACCTGGGCTCACATGCAGCTGCTGTCAACCCTCACCCCCAGGACCTTTTCCATGAGCAAATCCCTTCTGGAGCCCAGAACCAAGGGGTTGGTGGATAAAGCCCTCCTCTTTCCACACAGCAGAGCTACAAATGCCCCTTGCTGCTGCACCCCTGGCCCTGACAGTTCAACTCCAGCAGGAGAAAGCAGCTGTGCACAGCACTGACATCAACATGATGGGAACTCACAGCTCCTGGCTCTTCCCAGAACTGGTTTCTCAAGCCTGGGGTTAAAATTCATTCCTTCCTTAGTACAAATCAGCTCGACAGTGAATATTTCAACCACTGGAAATATTTTATATATAGAAATATGTTTAATAATTTAGTCATAGAATTACATATTTATATTATTACAATATATTATTATATAATTATAACATATTATATAATTATATAAT
>VZRH01000918.1:63389-115649 GCA_013397555.1 Urocynchramus pylzowi
TGGAATTTGATCAGCCATGCAGGGACACTCAGTGGCCATGGACAGCAGAGATCTCCTGGAGGGAGGATTGGCTGTGGCAGAGATAAAGAAAACTGCCCCATGAACAGGAGAGAACTGCCCCAGCTCTGACAGATGGTGATTGAATACACAGCCCCAGCCACACCTTGCAACCCAGGACACCCTCACAAGCTGCCCTCCCCTCCTGGGACTCCCTGGCTGAATGGGATCTCACATCACAGGGCTTTGATGAACACTGCTTTTTAATTTTATTTTGCAGAGGCTGCTTTCAGGGTGCACCAGACACCTCTGGCAAAATGTTCCATCTGAGGGCACAGAAAAGCCAAGCAAGTAATGTGAGTCATGGTGAAATGTTTTAAAGCACAAAAACTTTTTTTTTTTTTTTCCTGGGGGACTAAAATCTGCACACTTGGCCTATTTTTAGTGCAGCTGGCAGTACATCAGCATCAATATAGCTGCAATATTTTAATGGGTGACAAGTTATGGAGCGAGCCATCAGTCCCTGGTTAATGGATGTATTCTTGGCTTGGGCCAGTGTGAGTTGTTCTTCCTCTCTTTCCTTGCTCCACAATTTCCTGCTGCTGACAGTTCCCCTGTGATAAGTCACTGCCACTCAGCTCAGTGATGGCAATTTGTCTGTTGGTCCAGCACAAATGTTGTGAGATGGGCATTGAAAGTAATTAAATACCCTTAATTAATCCCCTTCCTTCTGCCTGTTCAGGCACAGGAATGTAGCTATGAGCATTTAAAGTAGCTCATTCTTATGAGCCCTAATGATGGCAGCATGATTGAGATGAATCATTTTAAATCCAGAAGTGCAAATTTAAATGTCACTCCTCCATCTCAGGCTGTTGACTGAGGTGTGAGATTTTACAAGGTTTTGTGGTTATAGGAAGAGGAGGAATGGCTCTAAACTGAGAGAGGATTGATTTAGAGTAGATGTGAGGAAGAAATTCTTCCCTGCGAGGGTGGTGAGGCCCTGGCACAGGGTGCCCAGAGAAGCTGTGACTGCCCCTGGATCCCTGAAAGAGTCCAAGGCCAGGTTGGATGGGGCTTGGAGCAACCTGGGACAGTGGAAGGTGTCCCTGTCATGGTAGGGGGGTGGAATTAGATGAACTTTAAGGTCCCTTCCTACCCAAACCATTCTGTGATTCTGTGATTTGACCAATTAAAATAAATGAATACCTAATGCCTTGTGAAGGCTGACCTAGAACAGAGGTAGACAGAGCTAAAGAATAAGGTAGGAATTTATTGAGAGGCCTCCATGGATCCACCTTGGGCAGCACCAGAGCCCAGCCAGGGCTGCACCCAAGATGACCCAAAATGGCCCCAAAATGCACGGCCGCTCCCGGGGGCTCTCCCTGGGATCAGTTCTGCTCCATTTGCACCTTGGAGTTCATTGTCCCATTCCAGCTTTAGCCCAGGCACTCCCATCCTGCTTGTTTTTCTCTCTTCAGTCCACATTGTTTGTGCTCTTGGGGCTGAGATTTGGATCATTTGTCCTTGGTCCCCAGCTGGAGAAGGAATTGTTTTGTCTCCCTGCTCTGTGCAGAGAGCTCACCATCCCCTGATGTGAAGCCCAGACCCACACACTAAAGCAGCACAGAATCTGAAAAATATAAAAGCTAAAACCTGAGGCATCATTTCTACTTTATTCTTTAACCCTGTGTAGCCTCTGTTCCAGGTCAGCCTTCACAAGGCATCGCAGATGAGGTGATGCTAACCACGAATCCACAGGCAGGGAATGGTCTGGAAACACTGCCAGTGTTTCTCTCACTGACTGGGAAGAGCCAAGTTCTCTTTGTGCCACCACTCAGCCCATAAATTGTCACGTTTACAAAAACACTACCTGCTAACCTAGGTGGTTTTATGGGTGCAAAATGTTATGTGAGGATCTGGCTTAAAGTTCTCGTGTCCCAACATTCCTGGATAGAGGTGGAGATTCCCCTCCACAACTGCACATGGTGCTCAGGGAGCATTCCACAGGCCAGGACAATCTAAGCAGACATGGCACAGCCAGGACATCCCCAGCCCCATGTGAAGGGCACAGGCTCTTTTTTCCTCCTGAGAGGAACAGAGCATGCAGAGCTCCCTGGCTTCCCCCCGTAAAGGTTTGGATGCACCTCCCTGTCACTCCAGAGTCACCCATGGGGACACCCCACTGATCAGCATTCACATCTGGTGATGAAAATGTGCTGCCTCTGCCTCAAGGAAAGCCCCCAAGGCAGGAGTGACCTGACACCAGGCAGCAAAGCTTCTCCCTCTGAAAAATTCTCCTGATTCAGCAGGATGGATGGAGCTCTGATTTCCTGGGCATGAGCAATCTGTTGTGCTGAGGCCCTTTAACTCACCTGACAAATGCAGTGGGAGGTACAAGCTGTCTGGGCAGACACACAGCCAGGCAGCTGGACAAGAAAAAGGGGTTTTAGAGCTTGGTCATGATGGATTTCAAGCATACTCAAAACTGAAATGAGGACTCTGCTGTGTTCATTCTGCAGAGAATGACAGCAGGAGGTGAATAACTGAGGAGAGCTTTGGGAACACCTTGGTTTTTCAAGTTAAATAAGGAGAAAAGAAAAATTAAAGGAACTAAAAATTCTGTGCTTCTTGTGATCATTGATTAGGGCAAGAAGTTGACTGTGGCCTTTGCAATTTCATCCTGAAGGATGTTTACCTGGAAGTCACCCCAGCATTACCAGGGGTGCTGCTGTGCTGGTGTGGGTCCTTTTGTCAGGAAAGGGCCTGTCATGGATTGTGAAATCAATACTATTCTATTTACCATCTGTATGGCAGCTGTCTTCTGTTCAGTGGGCAGTTTTCCTTATCTCTTCCACAANCCCCTTCTCAACTGGATTGGCAGAGGAAGATCCTCACCTTTCCTTCTACAGGATTCCTGCTCCAACAGAACCACGCCTGAGGACTGAGTCCAGGAAGACTGCAGCCACAATTCCAATTGGACTGAGACTACACCCTGACCAACCGGGTGTCAGGTTGAGTTCTGACTCTGTCTGTGTTGTTTTAATCTACTGCATTTGTTTATTTTATATTTTTATATTTTTTTACTTCCCTAGTAAAAGACTGTTATCCCTACTCACATATTTTCTGCCTGAGAGCCCCTTGATTTAAATTTTATAGCAATTCAGAGGGAGGGGGTTTACATTCTCTGTTCCAGGGGAGGCTCTGGTCTTCCTTAGCAGACACCTGTCTTCCCAAACTGAGACAGGGCCTCAAAGCCACCAGCTCCTCCTGAAAGGAGCCACCAGGTCCTCCTGAAAGCCAGAACTGCTGTGATCCCCCAGGCAGTGACAGCTGCCTGCAGACTCTGGAGCAGGTCTCACTGATGCAGGTACAAACTGCACAAAGAAACAGACAATTCCTGCTGCAAAAGTCTCCAAATCCAAATATAAGACAGAAAAACTGAGAGGAAGGTGTTCTTTTATAGGCTGGGAAGTGAGGCACAGACAGAGTGTACAATTCCCCCAGGGTCACTTAGGGAGGTTTGGCAGGACATGGGAGTAAATCAAGATCTCCTGAAATGTGCTGAGCTCCTGAAACCTGGAGTAAATCCCTCTTTGCAGTCACAGCACAGCCAGGAAACATGAACATCCCTGCTCTGAAAATGCAGCTGCACATCAGCTGAGTCTCTCTAACACAGTGGGACTTCCCTGGAAGAGCAGGACAGAGAAACTTGTGTGGGATCTCTGCAGTCCAGATGTGGCTTGGAGGCCAGGTTTTACATGTTGGGAAAGAGGCTGCAAACAAGGAGCTCTTAAACCCAGAAACAACTTTACAGAGGACAAAATTGAACCCATACTAGAGAACCCAGGATATTGCAAGGCCCAGCTTTGCCCGTGACACTTAAACATGAAATAGATGCTAAAGACCACAAATGCTGTCACTTTGTGGGTGCAGAGAAAGAATTCAAGTGCCATTATTTCTGCTTGGCTTGCGCTTGACAACACAATTTTCTCCCAACTCTTGTTAATGCTGGCATAAAGAGAGGCCAACCACTGACACACACCATCAGTGCTAATAAAAACCACGCTTGCTTGGCTCACTGAGATCCTTTTGAGAGCTCCTAATAAGTGGGAAGCTGCTGCTATTACCACTCCAGCTCCTGTGAATGCCAGCCTTTAAAAGAGGGAGTGAACTGCAAGGGAGATGTATCAGCTTTACAGCAGCAATAACGTTTTGATTTCTAATCCACCATTATTTTAAATGAGAAACTCTCACTGCTGCAGCTCAGCCTCTCTCATTCCTTTGCCCTTTACTTTATGACATTTTGCAGGTGGGCCCATCACTGGGGTCTGTAATGGTCCATAGGAACTGATCCCTAAAATGACCCAATAAGGGAAATGCCCACTTCCCACATTATAAAATCCCAGAAAGGTTTGGGCAGGAGGGAACCTTAAAGAGAATTCAATTCCACCCCTGCCATGGGCAGGGACACCTTCCACTGTCCCAGGGTGCTCCAAGCCCTGTCCAACCTGGCCTGGGACACTTCCATGGATGGAGCAGCCCCAGCTTCCCTGGGAAGCCTGTTCCTCTTCTCTGGATCTGGGGCTGATAAATTTACATCTATAAATAGAAGGAGTTAATGTTTCTGCCTGTCCATCACATAACCACCCTCAGGGACCTTCCCCATCTTCTCAGTCCTCCTTTTTTCTCATTTTCTCCCTGTTCATAGAAGCCAGCCCTGTTTTTTTAGCCCCTTCTGCTTCCACTGACTCTGAGAGGCACAATTTAATCCCAAGGATTGATTGAGGTATTTCTTTCTCCCTGCAATATCTTTTCTCAATCCTTCAGTTCAACTCAGCCTTTTTCCTCTATCTCAGGGAAGCAATGAGCTCTGAGGAACCTTTTTTAGTAGAAGGTGCCCCTGCCCATGGAAGGGGCTTGGAATTGGGGCATTTTTAGGGTCTCTTCCAACCCAAACCATTCTGTGACTTACCCAGCCAGAGATCCACCTTTGCTCAAGGCAGTCTTGTAAGCACTTGGTTGCAGGATGAAGGTGAGAGAAAAACCAAAGAGATTTTGAGGAGAAATACCTGCAGTTACAGAGCCTGGGGCTGCATCCTTGGCAGAGCTGAGACCTCATTAGCACAGCTTTGCACTTATTTATGGAATGTGGGATACACTTCAGCATAAAAGGTGCCCTATAAATCAAATATTACCAGGAATTATTAAAGACTCAGGTGATGCAAAAATCAGGACTTTCAGTAGCTTTCTGACTTCATCTTTTGTTCTTTTTCTTGTTTCACTGTACCAAAAAGGGGGTGAGAAGGGTAAGGAAAGGAGCTCAGAGGTACCAAGGGGAGTGGTTACATCAGCTCAGTTTGTGTAATCTACCAAGCAAAGATAGTGGAAGTGTCTTCTCTTTTGAATGGGACTAAGAAAATTTTTTGAAATGCTCAAATGAAGGCTGAGTTTGGGAGCAGAAGGAGCAGCAGCTTCATTGGGGATGGGTCTGTGCAGGGACTGGGGTTGGACTCCGTGGTCCTTGTGGGTCCCTTACAGTTTGGGATATTCTGTGATTCTTGTAAGAGCTCCTTACACAGCATGGCTATAGAGGAACCACCCAAAAACAGGGGGCAGAGGTAGATCAGATCCCTGAGGACAAAACAAATGACATTCCTGGCTCTACACCCCTGCATCCCTTCAAGGGAAGGAACCCTTGTGCTGCTCCTCCTGTGATGTGGGTCACAGAGCTTTCCAGAAAGCCAAGAAATGAAGATTTATCTTTTGGCCACAGCCATTTAATGTCATTAGCAGAGCCCTGCAGAGAGCTGTCCCTCAGCCATTTGCTGGTCTCTGCATTCCTGTCTTGGTTTGAAAAGACAGGTGTCTGCTAAGGAAGGCAGGAACTTCCCTTGAAATGTAAACCCCCTCCCTCCAAATTATTATAATTTTCAAATTAAGGGGCTCTCAGGCAAACATATGTGAATAGAAGTAACAGTTCTTTATTAGAGAAGGAAAGAAATAATTTTAAAAAAAATAAATGCAGTAATACAAAACAATGCTGCCAGAGTCAGAACAGGAGCTGACAGGCTGTGGGTCAGGGTGGTGGCAGCAGGGCCATCCCAGGGTGGCTCAGCCCTCCTGCAGTGCCAGCTGTGGGTCAGGGTGGTGGCAGCAGGGCCATCCCAGGGTGGCTCAGCCCTCCTGCAGTGCCAGCTGTGGCTCAGGGTGGTGGCAGCAGGGCCATCCCAGGGTGGCTCAGCCCTCCTGCAGTGCCAGCTGTGGCTCAGGGTGGTGGCAGCAGGGCCATCCCAGGGTGGCTCAGCCCTCCTGCAGTGCCAGCTGTGGCTCAGGGTGGTGGCAGCAGGGCCATCCCAGGGTGGCTCAGCCCTCCTGCAGTGCCAGCTGTGGCTCAGGGTGGTGGCAGCAGGGCCATCCCAGGGTGGCTCAGCCCTCCTGCAGTGCCAGCTGTGGCTCAGGGTGGTGGCAGCAGGGCCATCCCAGGGTGGCTCAGCCCTCCTGCAGTGCCAGCTGTGGCTCAGGGTGGTGGCAGCAGGGCCATCCCAGGGTGGCTCAGCCCTCCTGCAGTGCCAGCTGTGGCTCAGGGTGGTGGCAGCAGGGCCATCCCAGGGTGGCTCAGCCCTCCTGCAGTGCCAGCTGTNACCCAGGACAATTCCCAACCAGACAAGCTGAAATCCAGGCCTCTCTCCAGGGCTCCAAAGCTAAGTAAATCCTCCTCCTCTTCAGTGCAGAGCTGTCCACACAGCCTGCAGCAAAGTCTGACAGCTTAATTCATTTCCAGAGCCCAAAGAGCTGAGGACAAGTGCTTTTCCCCTGCCAGCAACGAATGCCTCCAAGCCATGACACCCTGGACATGATCTATAAGCTGTGCTCGATCAGCATGAAGTTTTAGACAGCTCCTCCTCCTCTTTCCCCTCTCAGGATGTGCAGAAGTGACAATTTTGGCTTTGCTGAGGGCAGGCAGGGAGAGAGCCCACACTCACTAAGCAGCAAGGCACACAGAGCTCCTCTTCAGGCTGGAATTGGATTCCCTTCCTTCACAGTCACTGTTTATAAACTGTTTGAGCTAACAGGTGGCATTTGCAGAGCAGGGCAACAGCACAAGGAAAATTGACAGTTGTTTGTTTAGTGTACAAATAACTGGGCATTTTCTGTGTACTTCAGGCCTGGGAAATCACCAGACTCCTCCTTGTGGGCTGGTTTTGCCACAGGGAGCTTCTGAGTTTCCTCCCAAGGAGGTGAAAATGCTGCCATTCATTATCACAGAGATGAAATTCAGTTCAGGCCCCAGAAAAGCCAAGACCAGCTCTCCCAAGTGACCAGGAGGAGGCACATCCTGGCAATCTGGGCTACTTCTTATTTTGAAAGAGGAAAAATCACAGCAAACATGCAAAGGGAACACAGATCTAAGTAATTCTCATGGCCTGAAAAACACAATTTGCAGACAGAGGTCAATAATGCAGATGTTTTTAAAAGACTTCTAGAGAAAAAAAAATAAATAAAACAAGAGAAGACTGAGAAGGTAACCACAAGGATGATTCATAGATGTGAGAAAATCCTTTACAAGATTTGGACAACCTGCTCTTGGTGGTAACATCCCTGATCTCACCCATCTAAGGTGACCTTAAAGTCCCAAACCATTCCACAAAGAACATTTCATTGTCTTTAAACAGCCCCCACTTAGGTGCAGCAGCTTTGTCCCTGGCCATGGGGAACCCCTACAGCAGGATGTACAGAGCAGTGTCATGGTGTGAGAGCACAAATTAGGGGTTTTAATGGCTTTGGGCAGCCTAAATTCCTATTTCATACTTTTCATAAGAAACCAGGTCAATTGTGTTTCATGCTGAAAAGATTCCCTACAAAACAGGAAAGGAAAAGGTAAAAGGAGTGAGGTGGTAAATTTAGTCAGTGCAGAGATGCCACACCTGACTGTTCTGTTTCCTGGTGTCCTTCCTCTGGGGAAAAGCACCACAAACTGGTCCCAGTTCTCCAGATGTTAGCAAATCCTGATTATCCCAGGGGCAGCTGGTGAAACATGTGCCTCCTGGGCTTTCTCTGGCCCCCAGAGCAGCACAGGGACAAAATTTATCCCTGATTGTGCTGGTGGCACCATTTCTGCTCAGGGAGCCATGCAGACTCCTGGGAGTAATCAGGGAAATGGGGTGATGGTCACAGCTTGCTCTCAGCCTCAGGGTCAGCAAATTCAGGCCCTGCTAAAGCCCTGCTGAGGCCAATATTAAATCCAGAATCTCAAGTACAAAACACACAAATACACACACACATAGAGCAGTGCATGGTGACTGCTGGTCTTTCAAAGGCATCCATTTGTCCTTTTTGGGGGGAAAATCAGGAAAACTATGTCAGAAATGAAATTATGATGGATTTGAGGTCTTCTCAGAGCCTGGTGTGACCAAATGTCTCTCCAAATAAGTTTTATAACACTAAGGGAGAAAGATCCAGGCTGGCCCAAGCAGAAACATCCATGTCTCTGAAAAGCAAGAGCCAGGTTTGACACAATAGTCCTTGCAATTACAGAGGTCTCAGAGAGAACAGATTAAATGAAATGTGGGCATTTTTGGGTCCAGACTGGCCAAAATCTGCAGCTTCTCCAGGCTGAGTGCCCAGTGCTGCTGTTTCCAACACCTCAGGGAACAGGGGAAAGTGTCCAAGGCCAGGCTGGATGGGGCCCAAGCAGCCTGGACACGTGGAAGGTGTCCCTGCACATGGCAGGGGGTTGGAACTGGGTGATCCTGAAGGTTCTTTTCAGGAATCTGATGTATTTTATTCCTTTCAGCTCTCTGGTTCCCCATCCAGCTGAGTTTGGTCTCAGCATTCAAGGGCCATCATCCAGCTCTGAGGGCACTTCACTCTGAGACAGAGCAGCTCCCAATTCCTCAGAGCAGGCTGGAAACCAGACTCTGTCCTTCACATGAGAAAGGCTGCTATTGCCTCAGCAAAATAAAAAATAAAAAATAAAAAAAAAAACCCTCTGAGCAGGGATAAAACAAAGGAAAACACAGCATTCTGGCACCCAGGATGTGAGAGATATCCCACTGGATATTCCCTGCTGGGAGCTGAAGAAGGGCAGAAACAAAAAAGATTTTCCAAAAGGAAATATCCAAAATTAAATTCTCCTCTGAAGGACTAGAAGCTTTTCATATTAAAACATTTGAAGTTTTCAGGCTTTAATTCAGTTTCTCACTGTTTTCAGGTAAGGATGTGGGACATCCTGGTTGCTGTGGTTTCCTCCTCTCCAGTCCTGGTCCTGCCTTTCCTTGGAAGTTTGTCAAACACCTGTCCTGCAGTGTTGTGACACTGGGCTCAATCCCATCCACCACCAGTTTAGCTCAGAAAGCACAATTTCAGGTCAGGGTTTTGCAGGAACCCATGGATTCAGAGCTGCTCATCCTCTAAGTGTGTGCAGCCCCTCCACACACTTCATTTAGCCAGACAGTGAAATCCAGCCCTGCTGGGTCACAGCACGGATGTGAAACCAATAAAATAGGTGAAAAGCAACACAAATACTGGCTGCTGCTTTAGGCTGAGTTTAGGGGCAAAAAGGGGAGTGTTCAGGCTCTAGTCTCTCATTCCTGGCACCGAGGAGGGCACAAATGTTTCACACAGCAAGACAAATTCACTGTGGGGTGCTCCTGGTACCCACCAGGGCTCCTCTGCTGCTGAGGTGACAGCACAAGGACACTGAAGACAAGACATCATTTCAAGTGTGGACTCACTGATCTCAGAGGACTTTCCCAGCCATAATGATTCTGTGTTTTTTTGATTTTTCCAAACCAGCCTTTTGAAGTCAATCAAAGCCATGGAGAGCAAAGCAGGGTTTTTGTGTGTGGTCGGTTGCTTATTCTGAGTTGTCTTATTTTTTCCCCCTTCCTGTTCCTCTCCAAGTCTGAGTTTTCACACATCAGCTCTTAAGAGGAAGGGTTTGTTCCCCAGATCAAGCTGCCAGGACCCTGCTGGGCTCTCACACCTCCTTCATCCCCCTCCAGTGCTGCCTTCCCACCTTCCTTCCCAGATTTTCACCGGGGAGAAAATCCGCAGAGCTTCACTCCCTGTGATTCCCCTGTGATCCTGAGGTTTGTTTGCTCCCTGTCCTCTCCAAGAGCAGGGGCTGGGTTTGCTGTGCAGTCCCTCACATATGGGATCACCCTCCCCTACCCGTTTTTCATTCCTTTGAGCAGACAGCAAAGAAATATTTCCCTTGTGAGAAGTTGAAGGAATTTTCTGATTTTCCTGGTTTGAAACTCTGGGGATCGTGTCTGTCCTGCTTCCTCCACCACCACCTAATGGCACGAGAGAAAACAGCACCTGGATCCCAGTGAATTCTGTGGAACAGGTGAGGCACACACAGGACTTGGTAGGCAGCTCTGTCACTTTGGATTTACTGCACAGAGCAAACTCTGACAAAATATCCTGAATTAATCCTGCCTCACCACCCCACAGGCACAGCAGCCCTTCCCAGGAACACAATTCAGACACTAAAAAATTATTATGTCCATTTCACATAGGAAACAGAGGCCCAAAAATGACAAAAGGATCAAAGATTGGAGGCAATGCAGAGAGAGGAGTAATTAAGAATCAAGAATTAATTAAGAATTAAGCCGGTGACCTGGAAAGTGAATAGAACAAACACCTGAGAAGTTCAGTAATGCAATTTGCAAATCCTCTGATTTTTGCAATGCCCAATCAAAATATCCATTTTTCAAGGGCAGGTAAATCACCTTAGAATCTTTGCCTGCCAAAGAACTCAGGCTCTTTTATCACAGAAGCAAACAGAGTTCCTTCCCTGCTCCATGTCTGCCTGTATGTCTTAGGTTGGAAATAGGGGTATTCCATTCCCATCTGTCAGAGCTGGGGCAGTTCTCTCCTGTTCATGGGGCAGTTTTCTTTATCTCTCCCACAGCCAATCCTCCCTCCAGGAGATCTCTGCTGTCCATGGCCACTGAGTGTCCCTGCATGGCTGATCAAATTCCATCATCCCACTGGGAATGCTCTGCCCAGGGGAGGAGCCAAGCATTCCTACCTGGATACAATCTGACTTTGGGAACACCCCAGCAGCCTTTGCCCCCTGCATTCCCAGAGGAGCAGCTTTCTTCTGCCCTGCATTCCCAGAGGGAGCCCAGGCCCATCTCCAGCAGCCCTGGAGCTTCAGAGGAAAACTCCAGCCTTGTCCAGGATCCCTGCTCCAGCAGAGCCACAGCTGGCACTGCAGGAGGGCTGAGCCACCCTGGGATGGCCCTGCTGCCACCACCCTGACCCACAGCGTGCCAGCTCCTGTTCTGGCTCTGGCAGCATTGTTTTGTATCACTGCATTTATTTTTTTTTTTATTATTTCTTTCCTTCTCTAATAAAGAACTGTTATTCCTATTCCCATATCTTTTCCTGAGAGCCCCTTAATTTGAAAATTATAATAATTCAGAGGGAGGGGGTTTACATTTCCCATTTCAAGAGAAGCTCCTGCCTTCCTTAGCAGACACCTGTCTTTTCAAACCAAGACACTGTACCTGGTGCTCTGGGCCAGTCCAGGACTGCTCAGCACAGCCAGGCCCTTCCAAATAGATTTGTACAGTTATCAAATGGCACAGGACAATTTAAATTCTGCCTCCCCCTCACACCACAGCAAAGCCACTGATTTTCTGACCTATTTTCCTGCACACCATTGTGATGCTTCATGGTTTATGTGACCTCCAACATGCAATGTATGGATAAATCCTGCACTTGGGCTCAGGATTTTTGGTGCCAGCAGGTATTTAGGGCTTTAATTCCTTAATGAGACACTTCAGTGAAAGTTTAAAACAGACAGACTGCCTGGGTTAGCAATGAAACCCTAATCAAAAAGAGACACTGAGATTTATCTCCATGTTCTTTAGAGCACCTCCCCTCCAAAGATCACCCAGGCTTAAACATTTCCCTGGATTTAAACCAAAGAAAAAAAAGTCTGTTTGAACTGTCAGGTACAACAAAAAGATGCTGCCAGGTCTGCCAGAGCTGAAAACCACTGGCAAGGCAAGGGAAAAATCAGGATATGTGTTATGTCAGGAATGTCTTGTCCCTTGAAAGGTGAAACACAGGCAGGGAGTTTGCTTTGCTGCAGCTGAACCTCATCCCAGGTGTCCAAGGAAGGAAATCATCCTTCGTGGAGGGTCAGGAGCCTCTCATCACAATCCTGCTCCACTCAGGATCCCCAGCTGCTGCTGCTGCTGCTGCAGGAGGAAGAAAGCAGCAGTGTTGTGGTTTCAGTCAATATAACTTCATTTAACACTCCTGGGGGTGTTTAGTCTGGAGACAAAGAGGCTCAGGGGAGACCTTCTCACNAGAAAGCAGCAGTGTTGTGGTTTCAGTCAATATAACTTCATTTAACACTCCTGGGGGTGTTTAGTCTGGAGACAAAGAGGCTCAGGGGAGACCTTCTCACTCTAAAACTCCCTGACAGGAGGGGGCAGCTGGGTGGGAGTCGGGCTCTGCTCCCAGGGGACAGGGACAGAACCAGAGGAAACGGCCTCAGGCTGGGCCAGGGGAGGTTTGGATTGGATTTTAGGGAAAAATTTGCACTGAAAGGGTGGTCAGGCATTGAAAGGGGGGGTGTTGGAGTCCCCATCCCTGGAAGGAAGTCCCCATCCCTGGAAGGAAGTCTCCATCTAAGGAAGGCCTGGAGGTGACACTCAGTGCTCTGGGCTGGTGACACAGGGAGGATCAGTCACAGCTTGGACTCCAAGGTCTTGTCGTTCTTTTCCAACCTTAATAACTCTGTGATACTTCAGGGAAAGGCATCTGCTTTTCTTCCAACCTCTCTACATCTCCAGCAAGAGAAATCTTACCTTGTTTGTTCACTAAAATGATTTGTGCCACTTCGTATCGAGCTTGCTGAAGAAGAGGGCTCTGCTCACCACCCACACCCAGGGTTAAATTTGCTTTCTCCTCACACCCAGTTTCACAGCTCTGGTTGCTTTTTCTCCAGGAGCTGGAATGACAAGTCCCTGTGTTTGACAGGAGGGGAAGGAGCAGGTTTTCCCTGCTGGCTGACGTGGGCATTTGCTTCTCTCCTGGCAGGAAACCACGAGGAAAACAAGCTCCACATTTACCTTGGCCACATAAAACCTGTCCCAGTTCTCCCCTGCTGCTGCAGAGCAAAGAGAGGGGAAGGCACCAGCACCCTGAGACCTTTTATATCCCCTTTGTACAGACATAACCAGCAGGGAAAATAAAAAGGCCAATCCACACCTTCTGTTTGCTAATGCACACAAGTTTCAGCCACCTCAGCTCCCACTAAGCTTTAGCTCAGCTCTGCAGTGTCCAAGTGTGAACTGACACCTCCCCTCACCAAATTTTGCATGGGCTGCTGGAGCCCCTGGCATAATTTAAGCTTTTTTCTGGGTTGTTTTTGTTTTTAGCTGCCTGCAAAGCTCCCCAAAGGACTGCTGGGCCACAGGGTTTGGGGTTCACAAAGCATTTATGAGGGACCTTATCCCAACCAGGCAGGCTGGGGAGGAGAAACACCTGGTGGATGAGGTGAGGATGTGGTATGGCACTCCTGGTCTCCCCAGTGGCACTGGGATCCTCACTCCAGCTTTGGGAGACCCCCAGCTAAGGATTTCACGTGGAATCCAGCTGGGCTGAACCCTCCCTCAACACAAACTCTGATCCCAGGGCGGGCTCTGCCCTCCCAAATCTATTCTGGACCCCCCAGATATCTCTCCTGGCCTCCAGCTGCCTTTTCAGGAGGATGCTGGTCCCTCATAAATGCTCTGTGACACCTGCCAGTCCCATCAAAATGTCTCAGATGCCATCCCAAATGGTATTTGGCAGCTGTGTGTGGGAACTGAATCCCACCTCAGGATGTCTCCTGAGCTTTTTTTTAAGTTCATCTTCTTTCCCACACCCCTTAGAAAAAGGGTTTTGTCTCTGCTCCTGTCCCTGCTTTCTCTATGGAGAAATGATTGAATAGGTACTGAAATCAGCTGTTAGTTCTGTCTAAACCATCCTGATGATACTTAATGGTTGTGATGATGTTTTTCCAGGTTTCCTTCCTCCAGGGACAGTTACACTTCTCCTAAATCTTCTCAGATTTTGAACCAGCCTCACCACAAGGAGGTGAGGAAATATTTAGTTAAGTATTTCCTAATATTTAACTAAAAATCCACTGTTGTAGCATTAATCTACAATTTCTGTACCTTTCCCTTCGGAGGTGGGAAAGAGTTTGTTCCCTTCACTTGCTCAAAGATAATAAAATCCCCTCAGCTCTCTCTCCCAACACTGAACTGAACTTGTTCAGCTCCCCCAGCCTGGCTCCAGAGCAGAGGGGCTCCAGCCCCTGGAGCATCTCTGTGGACTTTCTGGACCCACTCCAGCAGCTCCACATCCTGATGCTGGGACCCCAGGCCTGCAACACTGCAGGTGGAGCTCATGAGAGTGGAGTGGAAAGGGAGAATCAGTGTCCTGGTTTGAAAAGACAGGTGTCTGATAAGGAAGGCAGGAGCCTCCCCTGAAATGGAAAATGTAAACCCCCTCCCTCTGAATTGTTATATTTTTGAAATTAAGGGGCTCTCAGGCAAAGATATGGGAATAAGAATAACAGTTCTTTTAGAGGAAAATTAAAAATGCAGTGATACAAAACACCACTGCCAGAGTCAGAACAGGAGCTGACACGCTGTGGGTCAGGGTGGTGGCAGCAGGGCCATCCCAGGGTGGCTCAGCCCTCCTGCAGTGCCAGCTGTGGGTCAGGGTGGTGGCAGCAGGGCCATCCCAGGGTGGCTCAGCCCTCCTGCAGTGCCAGCTGTGGCTCTGCTGGAGCAGGGATCCTGGACAAGGCTGGAGTTTTCCTCTGAAGCTCCAGGGCTGCTGGAGATGGGCCTGGGCTCCCTCTGGGAATGCAGGGGAGAAGAAAGCTGCTCCTCTGGGAATGCAGGGGGCAAAGGCTGCTGGGGTGTTCCCAAAGTCAGATTGTATCCAGGTAGGAATGCTTGGCTCCTCCCCCTGGGCCGAGCATTCCCAGTGGGATGATGGAATTTGATCAGCCATGCAGGGACACTCAGTGGCCATGGACAGCAGAGATCTCCTGGAGGGAGGATTGGCTGTGGGAGAGATAAAGAAAACTGCCCCATGAACAGGAGAGAACTGCCCCACCTCTGACAGATGGGAATGGAACACACAGCCCCAGCCACATCTTGCATTTCCAACCCAAGAGAATCAGTCCCTCAACTACTGGCCACCATCCCTCATCCTTGGAAAGGTGCAGCTGTGGATAGAACAGGCAATTTAGAAGTGAGGGTGACCCAGCCTTTGGCACCTGAGCTCAACCTCTGGCTCTTTTATTTTGAAATCTGAAGAGTCTTCTGTTTACCACGATGGAAATGTTTTCCAGACCAGCTCATGTCACTGCTAACAGAGCAATGTCCCAGCTGGGGTCCTGGCCACACCCAGGGGACACACACAACAAATAAACACACCCAAAAATATGTGCCCAAACCCCTTCATGATCCACCCAACCCGAAGGTGTTGAGTTCACCTCTTCTCCCACCTGGCCAGGCTGATCCTCTCTCTGTCACTCAGCTCCCTCCCCCAGACCCTCATCCATTAGCTCATTTAATTGCAGCATTTCTGAATTGATGGGATTTCATCGATTCCCAAGGAGCTGCTCTGGATTTACTGCTCAAACAGATCGGGGCCAGCTGCCAGCTTTGTTCTGTGTCCTCCCCTCAAATCAATACTTAATGGATGAGAGGGATCCTTGAGACTGAATACACTTTTGGGATGGAAGGTATTTTACACCCTGACTGTCTGCTTTGTTTCCTGCAGCCCATTTGCAGTCTTTTAAAATGATCACAGGCATAACTCACCTTGGAACAAAGCAAAGGTCCCCTGTGCAAGATAATGCAGGAGTGCTCTGGGCAAACCTCCCTCTGCAGAGACAAATGGGTTTCATCACTCTTCTTAGAGGATCCAGCCAAGCTCTGGAGGGAAAAGTTGTGCTTCAAAAGCAAATTCAGCTTGTTGAAGGGGGAATGGTGCTGGGCAGCCTGATGCAGGTGGGGGTTGGACCTGGTGATTCCAGAGGTCCTTCCCAACCTCAGCCACTCTGTGACCCCAGAACAGCTCCCAGAGGCATGAAGATTTACATCATCACAGAAGATTTACATCATTCACCCTGCTGCCAGCTCAAGAGTATGTGTCAACCTTGTGGCACCTGTGGTTTCCCTAAAGCTTCAGACAATTAAATTGTGCAAGGATATAAGGAGAATTAGCAAGCCAAGGTCATTGATTGAAGCCCTGGAATGAGGAATGATCCCACTGTCACCTGGTCCTCCCATTCAAACCAGGGTTGCAGCTGCCTCCAGTGACTCAAATTAAAAAAAGGTAAATTCACCCCAAATAAATTCAAGGTAAACACAAAATGAAGCAATGGGAAATAGAGAAATAAAGAAATCACTTCCAGAGGACAAGCCACAACTGAGCTGGACTGGCTTTCCACCACTGTGACAGCCTAAATCAGGAAATCTGGATAAAATAGGAGAGCAGTTGATTGAAGCAGAGCCATCCAGCAGATCCAAGAGAGCTGGGCAGGATTAACCCCAACATCAGCCCCACCAGCTGTGTGGGTGTTCACATGGCTGGGAGAAAGGGAGACACTTATTGCATGTGGTGATTCAAGAAATAAACCACATTTGCAGATGAATGTGAAAGGATGAGGCCAATACAAGGCCTCAGGGTGCCCAGAGCAGCTGGGGCTGCCCCTGGATCCTTGGAAGTGCCCAAGGCCAGGTTGGACAGGGCTTGGAGCACCCTGGGACAGTGGGAGGTGTCCCTGCCCATGGCAGGGGGTGGCACTGGGTGATGTTTAAGGTTCCTTCAGCCCCAGGCCATTCTGGGCTGCTGTGGCTTCGTTGGGACACCTGAGATGTCCACACAAGACTGGAACACAACCCACAGGAGACCCAAACCTCCTGGGTTTGGACCACAGGGCCAAACAAGAGACCTCAAACAAGAGACCTCAAAAAAAAAAAAAAAACAGATATCCAGACACCTGAATGTCCCTGTGCACAACTTAAGGAACATAAACATTCAAAGACACACGTCTACAGGGCTCTTCACCAGAACCACATTAATATTCAGATGTTTATCACACCACTTATGCCACAAATCATTTCTCTTTAAGAGCTGCTTTTGTGTGCTTTGTAGAAATCTCTTTGCAGAAGAAAACCAGCAATTATGCTAAGCTCTCTTCAAGTAATTTGAGCCTTTTTCATCCAGTCCCAGTGTCTGCTTGTCTAGGATGTGTACTACACACTTTGTTTGAATTTTATGAGTTTTATAACCTGTTTTCAGACTGACAGGTTTTGTCTAAATTTCTGGGTAAAAACCACACTGCATCCACACTGTCAAAGAGCACCCGAGGTGCAAAATGATGGAAAGACTATCAAGTAACTTTTAATTTTAAAATCAGAGAAATCTCCCATGTTCTTTAGAGATATCACAGATGGGGTGGTTTGGCATGGAAGGGACCTTAAAGCTCATCAGATGTAAACCCCTGCCATGGGCAGGGACACCTTCCACTAGACCAGGTTTTTAACCAGTTCCTTCCCTTCATGTGTTAAATAAGGCCAAAGAGGGTGAGCTCAAACCTTCAGACTGAAATAAAACCATGAACACTGAAAGCAAAAATAAAATGAGAGGGAAATACCCCAAATCTAATGACACCAGACATTTAGGCAACTTGCAAGTAGCAAGTAGTTCACACCTGCAGAACTCAGGTAGGGTTAAAAGCTCATCAGATCTCCTGAGACACAAAATGATGGGATGGGGAAACAGTGGGAAACAAATTAATTAATCATTTATTGCCTGACACTGCCTGGGGGGAATGAGCACAGCATGGGGAGGGGGCAGTGTAAAATATCATAAAATCAATGCCCATTGATTTTCCACATCCAGTAAGTTGATCTATTTGACTCAAAAGTCTCATGTTCCAACAGATTTTATTGGTCTTTCCTGGTGGTGAACATGACTGAGCAGACACAAAAGGGTGAAGCCTGCAAAAATATTCTCAGCTGGGCTCTGGAGGGTTTCTGACTGTATTATTTTGTCTATTTTGGTCATTGTGGCTGGGTTTTTTCATGTTCCTGGGCTTTCTGGCAGTACTTTGAATGAAATCTCTTTCTTTGTCCAGGACTTGGTGGGTCTGGGCAATCTTGTACTGATATATTTCCTATGGATACCTGCAGATAAACTTGGAATTTGGTTCAGAAGCTGTGGCTGCCCCTGGATCCCTGGAATGCCCAAGGCCAGGTTGGACAGGGCTTGGAGCAAACTGGGATAGTGGAAGGTGTCCCTGCCCATGGCAGGGGGTTGGAACAAAAGGATCTTTGGACTCCCTTCCAACCCAAACCATTCCATGGTGGGTTTGGAGGTGTCAGAAGTGTCTCTGTGACCTGTGGGGGGTTTCTGCTAGTGGTGTTTTGGGGCTGGTTGTTTTTCATGCTGATTGTGGGGTCCAGAAAACAGAAAGGAGATACTGGGATAGAGGGAGGGAGAAGAAGGACAGGGAGGATGAAAATGGGTCAATGACAACACCAATGAAAGTGACTGAGAGCAACCAAGAAATAACAACGTAGTGGTTCTGGTTTTATTTATTACAACATATTTCAGATGTAAAGTTGGAATATTTTTAGTGCCCTTTAGAGTGCAGCCAAAGGTAAATCTGGCAACCCCAAAGCTGTGCTCATGCTGAAAAGTATCAGATGCTGCCACCCTCACTGCCTTTTAACTTCCTAAATCAGCTGAACAGGAGGATAATGAATTGCTGGAGAGGGAAAGCAAATGCACACTGAGCAGTTCTTTCATTTGCTTTCCCCAGCTTGTGAATCCAAGTCTCCAGTGGCACTTTGCCCAGTTCATTTTCCTTTAGCAGCTGGTAAATGAATATGTGATCAGGAAGCATTTCCAATAAATGTAATTACTCCTTTGCTGGGGGGGGTGGTGAGGGAAATGCAGCCCAGCAACATTTTACATGAAACAATAAAAATGGAGAGAAGAAATTATGAGAAATTCCAGCTTAACTTGATTCTTATGGGTTAGAGGAGATCACCTAACCTAACCTGGGGAAAATCAGGATTAGCTGTGGAAGGAATTCCCTCTAGTGCATCTACCCACTTTGCTACTGCTAGAATGGCAAATCCAGGGAATCATGGAATCTCAGAATGGTTTGGGTTGGAAGGGACCTTAAGGAACATCCAGCCCCACCTCTGCCATGGCCAGGGACACCTTCCAGTATCCCAGGTTGCTCCAAGCCCCATCCAGCCTGTCTTGGACACTTCCAGGGATCCAGGGGCAGCCACAGCTTCTCTGTTTAACCTGGTCCAATGCCTCACTACTCTCTAAGTAAAGAATTTCAGCCAAACATCTCATCTAAACCCATTCTCTTTTAGCTTACAGAATATCACAGAATTCACAAGGTAGGAAGTGACCTTCAAGACCATCGAGTCCAGCCCAGCCCCAGCACCTCAACCAAACCCTGGCACCCAGTGCCACATCCAGGCTGTGTCAAACACACCCAGGGATGGTGACTGCACCACCTCCCCGCGCAGAACATTCCAGAACTTTATCACTCTTTCAGTGAAAAACTTTTTCCTGATATCCAACCTGTATTTCCCTTGGTGCAGCTTGAGGCTGTGTGCTCTGGTTGTGTCAGTGCTGCCTGGAGACAGAGCCCAGCCCCAGCTGAGCACAGGCACCTTTCAGGAGCTGTGCAGAGCCATGAGGGCACCCCTGAGTCTCCTTTTCTCCAGGCTGAGCACCCCCAGCTCCCTCAGGGGCTCCTCACAGGGTTTGTGTTCCCAGCCCCTCTCCAGCCTGGCTGCCCCTCTGGATGTGCTCCAGCCCCTCAATGTCCCTCCCAAACTGAGGGACAGGGCTGGGCACAGCACTCGGGGTGTGCCCTCAGCAGTGCCAGAGCAGGGCACAGTGACCTCCCTGCTCTGCTGCCACACCATCCCTGATCCAGGCCAGGAGCCTTCCTGGCCACCAGGGCACCCTGCTGGCTCATGGTCAGTCCCTGCTGAGCAGCACCCCCAGGTCCCTTTGTGCCTGGGCACTGTCCAGCCACACCGTGCCCACCCTGTAGCACTGCAGGGGGTTATTGAGGCCAAAATGCAGGAAAAGCCCCCAGTATTCCAGGCAGTCTCCCACCCAGGTACAGCTGGGCCCAGCCCTGCTGAGCTTCCGAGGTCAGCCGGGGCCGGGCGCTCTCAGGGCGGCGTGGCCGGGGGCAATGCAGCTAAAACTGTCTCTCCTTGTCCCATCCCTCCCTGCCCTGGGTAAAGTTCATTTTGTGGCAGGAACAACTGGCTGCTCCCCTGGGAAGAGGCTGAACGACCACATCTGCTGCCACACCAGCTGTGGGTTTTGCCCCCAGGCATTTGGGCACTGAAACTCTGCCCCATCCACTCTGCAGTCACAGCTTGCAGGCTGCAGCTGCGGAGGGTGGCCTCTCTCTGGGCAAATATGCCATAAAAACTCACCTGGCCTAAGTTCACACGGCTCAAAGGCACTCCTGAAAGTCCTGCTTTAAATGCAGAAGAGAGGAATATCTGCTTGGAGATCAGATTATTCCTTTCTGTTCAGGTGCGCCTGCAAAAATATTGTTATGACACAAAAGAAGAAAAAAAAAAAAAAAAAAAGCTAAGGGGGGTTGTTTATTGGGTTTTTAAATAAATTCTACTGAGGGCTCTGTAATTGATCCCAGAGTAATGAAGGGGAATGCTGTAGGAAAACTTTCACTTTTCTTTCACTGAAAGTTTCAAAATGCAGCCTGATAATTTTGAGTGAAATTTCATCAAAATAGTAATTTCGATTTTGTTTTTCTGAATTTTTCTGAATTTTCCTTTGGAAGAGAACAGAATTTTTCTGTTGAAGGGAATGAATTTTTCTTTAGAAGAGAACAGTTCAACAAAAAGGGTTCTGCAGCTGTTTGATGCAGGAGGAAGTGAGGCACAGAGAAAGTGAGAAATCCCCATATCCTGAGTGGGGATGACAAGAGCCTTATGTTGGTGTGGGATCTGTGGATCCCAAGGGAATTTGATCTTGGAGAGCAGATGCTCCAATTCACTGCCCTGAGCTCAGAAACACTGGCTGGCCACAAAACCTGATTTCTGCATGACCCTAAATCTGTCTGGAGTCACACAGGGAACTCCTGGAGAGCAGGAATTGATCCCAGGTCCCTTCAGCTGTGTCAGAGCCTCACAACCCCTTTGGTTCATGGATGAACCAAATGATCCCTGGGGTGCTCACTCCAAAATAGGAACCCTTGGAGTCTTCCAATTGGAAAAGCACTGTTAAATTGAGTTATGCTGTAAGCTGGGTTCAGTAGGATGAATTTTAGAAATCTGTCTCAAAGTCTAATTAAAGAAAGGAGGTGAATTCCCAGAGGTGCTCTGGAATCACTCCTGCAGCTCAGGTTCCTCAGTATGTCCTGATATCTCCATATATATCATCCAACACATCAATAGCTCCTAACCTGACTCCAGCTCCTCTTTTAAAGTTCCTCAGGCTTCACCTCTCCTTCCATCTTCCCCACATTTACATCCTCATTTCTCTTGTAGTGTTGTAAGCAGTGACCAACTCTCCCACCAGCCAAAGGCCAGCCAGGACCCGGAATTTTCCTTTTTCTCCTGATTTTACTGAGCTCTCACCAACAGAGCTCACTGATCCCTGGCAGGAATGGTTTGCACTCCAAAGTTACTGCTGCACTCAGCATCCCCAGGCCAAGGAAAACTGTTGGAACCCTGGCTGCTGAGAATTTTGGACTTTCTGTGCTGACAGGCACTGACCCCCAGGAGAACACTGCATCTGACCTGAGGCCCTGGAGAAGGCTTCCAAAATGGAATGACAGATCTGGGATTGTGGATGTGGAGGTTGAAGAGAAGTGTGGAACATCACAGGGTGGGAAACTTAGAATTTAAGGTCTTAGAATATAGTAATATATGTAAAGCAAGATGGAGGTTTTAGGGCAGAGGCTGCTCCTTCTCCATGGGTTTGGGTGGTTTTGTGTAATTGGATAAAAAAGTCCACATTGCAGGCACGGGTGCTTGGTTATTGGGTTAAAAGTGACAATAATTTAGGTGCCATTTCTTAATTGGACAGTTGATCCTTAAAAGGCCTTGTAGAGAGAGATGGGCTCCATTTTCAGTGTGTTAGAGTGAAGTGCTGCAGAACTCAGGGTTTGTGAGACTGTGACATGGGTAAGACCTGATAAACATCTGAGTCCCAACAAGAAATTCCATCTCACACATTTAATCCCAACCCTGACCAAGGCAGAAAATAAGATAAAGAAGTGACAGAAAACCTTTGGCACTTCTCCAGCTCGCCCTTTTCCCTCTGTCTGTAACTCATGGAACATCACAGGTCACAGATGGGATCCTTTTCCCTGAGCCTTTCACAGCTACCTCAGAATCTTTTAGTTGTGCATAAATCTCTGCACCCACCACACCACAACCTGTTCCACTGCAAACATCCAACTGAGAGCTGGAAAATCCCAGGATGGGTTGAGTTGGAAGGGATCTTAAAAATCCTCCTGTTCCAACCTCCTGGCATGGCCAGGGACACTTTTCAGTGTCCCAGGTTGCTCCAACCTGGCCTTGGGAATTGCAGGGATGGGGCAGCCACAGCTGCTCTGGGGATTCAGTCCCTCCTGGCCAGTTCTCCATGTGAACAGAGAGAATTCCTGTGGGAAGGGAGTCCTCACACCAGGGCTTTTCTGACCATACTGAGGGATGGGGCTTTTCTGACCATCCTGAGGGATGGGGTTTTTGACCATCCTGAGGGATGGGGTTTTTTGCCATCATGAGGGATGAGGTTTTTGACCATCCTGAGGGATGGGGTTTTTCTGACCATCCTGAGGGATGGGGTTTTTGACCATGGTGAGGGATGAGGTTTTTTACCATCCTGAGGGATGGGGATTTTGACCATCCTGAGGGATGGGTTTTTTTGACTATCCTGAGGGATGAGGTTTTTGACCTCCTGAGGGATGGGGTTTTTCTGACCATCCTGAGGGATGGGGTTTTTGACCATGGTGAGGGATGAGGTTTTTTACCATCCTGAGGGATGGGGATTTTGACCATCCTGAGGGATGGGTTTTTTTGACTATACTGAGGGATGAGGTTTTTGACCTCCTGAGGAATGGGGTTTTTCTGACCATCCTGAGGGATGGGGTTTTTGACCATGCTGAGGGATGGGGTTGTTGACCATGCTGAGGGATGGGGTTTCTGACCATCCTGAGGGATGAGGTTTTTGACCATCCTGAGGGATGGGTTTTTTCTGACCATTCTGAGGGATGAGGTTTTTGACCATCCTGAGGAATGGGGTTTTTCTGACCATCCTGAGGAATGGGGTTTTTGACCATCCTGAGGGATGGGGTTTTTTGACCATCCTGAGGGATGGGGTTTTTGACCATCCTGAAGAAGGAGAGTGTGCAGGAGGTGCCCCAGCTGCCAAACTGCAGCAGGGCTGTGCAGGTTTGAAAAGGCAAAGCCCATCACTCACTGTAGACACCTCCACACCGTGTTTAATGCCGTGACCTTTTGCATTATTGAATATGCTCATTGCTATAAAAAGGATTGATTTTCCTCCCAGGCAGTGATGGATGGAAAGATCTGATCCAGGGGGAAGAGCTGCTTAATAACCTAGGTCAAAAATATTCTCAAAGGCCTTTTCCTTTCTTGCCCATATCCCCAAGTGTGCCTAAAGCAGCTGGAGGTGCCATAATGAACCAACTGAAGCCCATAATTCCTCAGTACATCAATGGATTTGGGGACTACACAGCTGACCAGGCACCAAAGGATGACTTAATTTGCAATCATTAATTTATTAAGCACTTAAATTTTTAAGTCAGTCTTAAAAGGCAATGGGGTCTTCACAAAACTGAGCAGTGAATTTTAACGACTCAAGACTGTCAGAAAAAGAGCTGAGAGCAGTTATACCTTGCCTTTAAAATCTTTATGTGATTAAACTCTTTGATCAGAGCCCACTGTTGCTGTTTCTAGACTTTTCTGGACAAAAACTCTCTTGAGTTGAACAAAATATTTCATTTTCAGGGTGTTTTATTTTTGACTTTTATCGAGATTGAGGCTGACAGGGAAGTATCAGTTTGAATGAAAAGTGCAGCATTTCAAGTTTGTTTTTCTTAAAGACAAGCTTGGATTTTTCTGTTTGTGACTGAAACACCAGAAATCCCAGAATGGTTTGGGTTGGATGGGACCTTAATGATCATCTGATTCCAATCCCCTGCCATGGGCTGGGACATCTTCCACTATCCAAGATTAGCCCAAGCCCTGTCCAAATTGGCCTTGGACATTTCCAGGAATGGGGAGATACAGTCATGCAAATCTGAAGTAAAAAATATTTTTAGGTCTTTTTTGGAGGCTGATGTGTCTCAATCATCAGGAAAAGGTTAATTGCCTTAAGATATGGGAACAACACCACATTTCTATCTCCAGCACACTTCCTTCCTGCTTTGGAAGGCACTGGTGATGTCAGGTTATTTAAACTCTCCCATAAACCTATCAGAAACTTGTAAATTGATAGTTTATTGAGTCAGATTCCTGATAACAAGGGGAAAATAAAAGCTTTTCTAAATTCTATTGATGTCCAATGTCTATCAAGAGAGCCTTCAGGGAGAAAAATTTGATTTATTGTTGTTGGTGGGGATTTTTTGAATGCTGTGCTAATTTAGGACCTGAGCGCTGTGGAGCAGCTGAGCAGCATCCAGAACCCTCAATCACAGGATGGTGAAGTGCCAGAGATGCTGGTGGGCAGGGACATTAAATCACAGGGTGCCACAGGTTTGTAAAACCACAGGGATGTGGTTGGAAGGGGCATTGAATCAGGGAGATGTGGCTGGAAGGGACATGGAGTGCAAGCTGTGGCTCGGGGCAGGATGGACACCAGCCCTGGGGCACATCAGCTCTGCCCAGCCAGGATGGGCCAGAAACCATCAGGGCATGGAGAAACCCCAGCCTGTGGGAGCTGTTCCAGAGCTTCACTTCCCTCCTGGTGGAATTTATATCCAACATCCAGCCTGGACCTGCCAATTGGAGTCACAGACTCACAGAACCACAAAGGCTGGAAGAGATTTCTAAGGTCCAACCTTAGCCCAGCACTGGCGTGTTCACCTCCAAACCCTGTCCCCAGGTGCCACATCCACACAGCTTTGAACACTTCCAGGGATGGTGATTCCAGCTCCTCCCTGGGCAGCCCCTTCCAATGCCTGGAAGCCCTTTCCATAAAGAAATTTCCCCTAATGTCCAACCCAAACCTCCCCTGACAATATTTGAGGGCATTCCCTCTCCTCCTGTCCCTGTTCCCTGGGAACAGAGCCTGACCCCGCCCCCCCCAGGTGCCCCCTCCTGTCAGGAGCTGTGCAGAGCCACAATGTCCCCCCTGAACCTCCTTTTCTCCAGGCTGAGCCCCTTTCCAGCTCCCTCAGCTGCTCCAGCCCCTTTCCCACCCCCATTCCCTTCCCTGGGCATGCTCCAGCCCCTCCATGTCCTTTTTCCCAAAACTGACCCCAGGATTGGAGGTGTCTCAGCAGTGCTTCACTCTTTGCCAGTGAAGATGTGGTACATGACAGCTCAGCACTCTCCATGCAATGATCAGGAAGAGATTTAAAACAAACAAACAAACAAAACAAACAAACAAACAAACAAAACACTACAGGGCAAGAAATTGCTGAAAGAAATCCCTAAAATTGTGGCTGGGAATTGTTTTCCTGGCCACAGGTGATAACAGAAGTAGGCAACTTCTTGTAGATGCAAACAGCATCTCCTCCCCTTCACTCCTCAACAGCAGCAAATTTTCTGTGGAAAACCCATCCTGTTTGCCTGTTCCTGGCACTCTGTGCCACCTCCTCTTGCCGAGGTTCCAAGGGCAGCATCACCCCTTGCCCCTTTATCAGCAGGTTTGGAACCAAGGCTTTGCCTCAAGTCCCTTTCCAAAACTCAACTTTCCAGGCAGTTTCTGCAGATGGATCAAGGACCAAGAATGTATGGATGTGTGCCTCAGAAACCCTCCAGTCCCTTCCTGAATCCCTCAGGCTGAGAACAAAACCCCAGGGCTCAGACCAGGAGCGCCACTATTCAGCACAAAGAGCGTGGCTTTGTTCCTTGAGGACAAGCAAAACCAAAAAATAAAAGCTGCAGTGACTTTTTACTTCTGACAAACTCATTCCAGCCTTGCCACTTTAGCAGATTTGCAGCCCCAAAGTGATCATCCTACAGTCCCCAGGGTGTTTGATCTCCGTTTCAGGAATCCTACAGTAAAATCTGCTGGGAAAAGTGTAGCATTTGTAGGAGCAGGTAGGAAATTTGGCAGGTTCCCCTCAGCTTCCTTCCCAGCCTTGTGCACTGGTGCCTCCCAGTGCCTGGAAAAGGGAGAAGCAGAAAGCTCCATCAGAAGAATTGAAGATTGTTCCAATATTTTTTTTAATTTAAATAAAATCATTCCTTGCTATCGTAGAAATGAGAATGGTTTGGCTTGGGGAAAACCTTCATGATCATCAAGTTCCGAGGCTGGGACACCTTCCACTAGACCAGGCTGCTTGGAGGTCCCTCCAGCCTGGCCTAGAGCACCTCCAGGAAAGTGTAATTCACAGAATTCACAGAATTCACAGAATTCCCAGAATGACCAGGTTGGAAGAGACCTTCCAGACCATCGAGTCCAGCCCAGCCCCAGCACCTCAACCAAACCCTGGCCCCCAGTGCCACATCCAGGCTGTGTCAAACACACCCAGGGATGGCGACTCCACCACCTCCCCGGGCAGAACATTCCAGAACTTTATCACTCTTTCTGTAAAAAGCTTTTCCTTGATATCCAACCTATATTTCCCTTGGTGCAGCTTGAGGCTGTGTGCTCTGGTTGTGTCAGTGCTGCCTGGAGACAGAGCCCAGCCCCAGCTGAGCACAGGCACCTTTCAGGAGCTGTGCAGAGCCATGAGGGCAGCCCTGAGTCTCCTTTTCTCCAGGCTGAGCACCCCCAGCTCCCTCAGGGGCTCCTCACAGGGTTTGTGTTCCCAGCCCCTCTCCAGCCTGGCTGCCCCTCTGGATGTGCTCCAGCCCCTCAATGTCCCTCCCAAAGCGAGGCACAGGGCTGGGCACAGCACTGGAGGTGTGGTGTACACCCCCTGTATAGGGGAGGGTTATGTACCTGTTCATGTTTTGGGGGGATCAGGAAATCCTGTGTGAGCTCAGGGAACAGCCAAGGAGCCCTGGGAATGGGGGAACAAGGCTGGGTTTAGTGTATAAACCACAAATTGCTGCTGCTCCCCACCTGCCCTCTCCAGCCGCAGAACAAACCAGGAAGAAGCTTCAAAGAGGAGAAAAATGACTTTATTACTTAAACATGGTCCAGACACAAAACAGAAGCTTCAGTACCACCAGCACAGGACACCATCCCTGGAAGTGTTCAAAAAACACGTGGGTGTGGCACTTTGGGAGACGATTTAGTGCTGGAGTTGAGGATGTTGGACTCAATCCTTGGAGGGCTTTTTCAGCCTTGTTGATTCTGTGCTTGTGACTCATCAGGGGAATTTTGGCTTCTGAGTCCAAACCAAAAAGCCAGCTGCCAGCTCTGGGATGCCTCAAGCACCAGAGGTTCCTGCTGTGGATCACCTGAGTGTTTCTCAACCACCACTTCCCTGTTCCAGTTCCAGTGCCTGCCCACCCTTTCTGTAAAAAAATCTTTCCTAAAATCTAACCCAACCCTCCCCTGGCTGAGGGAGAACGTGGCACAAACTGAGGCCATTTCCTCTGGTCCCATCCCTTACCTGGCAATTAACCACTTGTACATAAATCTGGGTCACACCTAAAGCAGGGACAGCACATCCCAGGGTGAGGGGCTGCCACCCAGTCCCTGTCACCTCAGCAGCTGTGGTTGTACTGTCACATCCTCAGAGCAGCACTCAGGGCACGTTGAACCCCACCAAACCCAGGGGGCTCTGCTGCTGCAAGCCTGGTGGAACCTGCACAGGTTTCTCCAGCACCTTCACTGCAGCTTGGTTGGGTTTCTGACCTCATCTAGCAAATAAATAGGAATATTTTGGGGCCAACCAGGCCAGGTCTGTGCCCTTTGTCCCAGCCAAGGCCACCAGAGCAGGAGGAGGTGGCAGCTCCCCAGAGAAAGCCTCGTGCTTGCTTTGCCCTCTGGTGGGCACTAAAGCATTTCAGGGCTGAACTTTCTGCCCAATTTGTCTATTATTTCCCTACAAGAGCCCTTGAAATAAGGGATTTGGGATGTTAATTGTGGAGTCTTTGCTTCTTTTCTGCCAAGGTCAGGATTAAATGCACAAGACGGAATTTCTTGTTGGGACTCAGATGTTTATCAGTTCTTATCCATGTCACAGTCCCACAAACCCTGAGTTCTGCAGCACTTCACTCTAACAAACTAAAAATGGAGCCCATCTCTCTCTCTACAAGGCCTTTTAAGGATCAACTGTCCAATTAAGAAATGGCACCTAAATTATTGTCACTTTTAACCCAATAATCAAGCACCCGTGCCTGCAATGGGGACTTTTTTATCCAATTACACAAAACCACCCAAACACAGGGAGGAGAAGGTGAAGGAGAAAGTGAAGAAGGTGAAGAAGGACCAGCCTCCACCCCAAACCCTCCACCTTGCTTTATATCTATAACTATATTCTAAAACCTTAAACTCTAAGTTTCCCACCCTGTGATATCACACACTTCTATTCAAACTCCACACCCACAATCCCAGTTCTGTCATTCCATTTTGGAAGCCTTCTCCATGGCCTCAGGTCAGATGCAGTGTTCTCCTGGGGGTCAGTGCCTGTCAGCACAGAAAGTCTGAAATTCTCAACAGTTAATGTCTTCCTCTGCATAATGAAAGGATTAATCTCAGCCTTCCATTCTGTACTGACTGGTGCTTTACCTTTTAGTGGTTATTATTTCAAGCCTTCTTTGCCATTCTTACATCAAAAGACATTTATTCCACCAAAGGGAATTTTAAAGGCATTTTGTGTTTTGCTTACTGTGTACCCTACATGGGAACAGGAAGCAAAGACTTTTTAGGGCTCTTTGTTTGGTGTTGCCATTTAATTACTTTATGAAGGATTCTTCTAAGAGCTGGGGAAAAGTGGCCCAAAGGAATCACAGAATCCCAGAATGGTTTGGGTTGGAAGGGACCTTAAAGATCATCTCATTCCACCCCCTGCCATGGGCAGGGACACCTCCCACTAGCCCAGGGTGCTCCAAGCCCTGTCCTGATCTTAGCACAAGTGGCCCAGGGCTTTTGAAACCATGACCACTGAGAGGGACACTTCACCTGTCCCCACCTCCTGCCTGTCCCTGCTTTTGTGGCCCTGGTTTCCTTCCCCCCCTCACAAACAGTTTTTCCATGCAACTGGGTCACCTTTGAAAGTCAGCAGAATTGGAGTTACTTTGTTTAAAATAAAAACATGTATTTCTATCACCTCAGGAGTTGTTTCTGTTTCGGCACAGGGACCCTCTGATCCTCCCACCTCCTTTTATCAGCATCTTCAAAAGAGAAAGGGAGTTATAATTGCTTTCTCCCCTCTCCACAGAAGAAAGGGAGAGGCTGCTGTTCCCCTCCACTGGCATCCTGAGAAGAAACACACTTTGAGCAATCATTTATTTACAGAACAAAAATAACATCTGGATTACAAAGGGCAGAGCAGTTCAGAAGAACGAGGCTCTCTCCTCCTGATTCCCACCCCTTGCTCTGCCTCTCTCCTCATTCCAGGGGCTTCTCCCTCTCTCTGAGCATTGTTTTGCTTTTGCCACAGAATCTCAGAGTGGTTTGGCTTGGAAGGGACCTTCAGGATCATCCAGTTCCACCCCAGCCATGGGCAGGGCCACCTTCCACTGTCCCAGGCTGCTCCAAACCTGGCTTTGGACACTTCCAGGGACCCAGGGGCAGCCACAGCTGCTCTGGGCACCCTGTGCCAGGGCCTGCCCACCCTCAGAGTGAGGAATTTTCCTAACATTTAATTTCACCCTGCTCTCTGTCGGTTTGAAGCCATTAGATACCCTGTGGAAAAGCAGGGAGCAGAAAAATGTGAAGAAACCAGTAGTTCCACAAGCCTGATTTCTTCCAGCTCTTTGATTTTTGCTTTATTTTCTGGTGCCTGGTTCAGCAGAATCCTCTGAGTCCTGTCACACAAAGCATCTCTCCCACACACGAACCCATCCCATCCCAGTGATGGAAAGCTGAATTTTCTGTCACATTAAGCCCTTCATTGTTTTAAAGCTGATGAATTGGTGTCTGCAGAGCCATTAGCAAAGGTGGCTGAAATTCCCCCAGAAAAAGTCCACAAGCTCTTAGTAGGGACAGACTAACTAACAGTCCTGTTTTCATTAAGGCTGAAAATGCTCCTGCAAACTGCCACATCCCCACTGTCCCTGCCAGGCACCTTTGGGATGTGTCACATCTCATTTCACCACTTCAACACACAAGTTTTGCAGGAAAAGCCTCTGAGAGTCCCTGAAATTTAAGAGCAAGCTTGTTAAAAAAATAGATTCTATCCCAGCCTCCTGCAATCCCCTGCTTGGATACCTACATTTCTATAAATGCATTTATAAATATGTTTATACAGTTCAGCTGATGAATTGGCCACAGGGATCACTGAAGGTGCCTGCAAAAATGAAATTATTGATTAATCTTGTTTCTCATATAATCAATAAATTCAAAACACTGCATGAAGACAACCATTACAAAAAAAAAGCCATTTATTAGATATATGTACATATATACATATACATGCAAAATGATTTTATACACATTTACACAGGTTCAATTATTAATACAGTGCAAAAATGTCTAAAAAGGTACCAGCCCACCTTCTACAAACTCAACAGGTCTTTGGGAGAAAGGGGAAAAAAACCAGAGAATTACCAGCTTCATAAAGTGACTAAGCACTGAGTAAGCAAATCTGGAAATTATTGAAGTTTACTCTTTGCCAATTTGCTTGTGCTGAGCTGCTGGGTGAGGAGAAGAGTTTCCAAAAGACTTGTCTTGCAAAGTGACAGAATGAAGAAGATTAAATTCAAACCACATTTACCAGTTTAAAGCTGAAAAAAGGGATGGATTTCTCTTTGAGGATTTGATTAAATACAGGAAAAATCCCCCATTATGAGTCAGATTTGTGTTCTCAAACTGCAAGTCATTCCTTTTTATCAAATCTTAAAGCAGTGAGATCAGTGTAAACTATTCTACTCCTCTGTTTTGCCAGGAGAAAATGTTTAACTGTATAAATACTGTGTGGACATGGGATAAATACCAAATTAAAAATAAAAATAGATCAAATTCTCTGTGCTCTGCCTCATCCTGGAACCCTAACCCAAACCTATGAAGTGCACACAGACTAATCCATGTAGATTCTTGAATATGGTTTACACATATTACAGGAAAATAAAAGGTTGCAAAGGGATTAAGACCAACACTAAAACAGAGCTTTGTCACTGGTAGAAAACACCTGAAGATTCACCCACATTCCCCAGAAATCCACAAAGCAAAAAAATAAAAGTTTAGGCAAAGGCAGAACCGAACTAACTGATTTGGTTTGATTTTACTGAAACGTTTTCAGGAAAACCAATTCAAAAAAAGCTGAATTTAACCTTTCTCCACTCTCTGTTAATTGCACAATTATCCAGACACCCTGTTCTAGCACTCCTCTGCAGAGCTGTGGCTGCCATCCCCTGGCTCAGGGATGGATCTGTTTCAGGACAGAGCAGTTGGATGCTGGGGAAGCAGCAGGAATGTTACAATTTCCCCCAGCAGCTCTGAGGAATGCCCTCTGGAAATGCTCTGTGTGCCTCTGGCCAGAGCAGGGCTGGCTTTAGCCAAGCCCAGGAGAAACAGGAAAAGCTCTTTTGGACTCTTTAGCCAGAGTGAGGATAAAAGGGCAGGAGCAGGGAGTTGGCTGCTGTCCTAAAGTCCTTCTCATGAAGGTTTGTCTGTCTGCAGTATAAAATGCTTCATCCTTTCCCCACAGGAATCCAGTGGGTTGATACCCAATTTATGCTCCTGGAAAACATCACCAGTCACCAGATCCATTATCCTTAAAGTGTTCAGTTTCTAGTGTCAGATTTTTGGGGTGTTCATTTTTCAGATTTTTTTTCTTAAACCTTGTAATCCAAACTATCCAAACTCGTGGCTGAGTTCCCTGCAGTCTCCAGAAATAATTTACCAGGAAAACTGGGAGTGAACAGTATGGAAATTAAGAGCAGTACAAAACCTCTCACATCTGTGGGGTCATCTTGGTGTCTCAGGGACAGTGGTTGAACTGTGGCTTCATTTCTCCACTTACAGTTTGACAGAAAACTGGGATAATGACAGACAAATAACTTTAATCCCCTCCCTTATAACATAAAACCTTTCCCTTATGGCACACAGCTCGAGCTGTGTCCTTAAATGCCTGGCTAAAATATTCCTCCATCATTCCTACCAAACTATTCCTCACACTTTGGAGGTTTTTATCATGTTGCTGTTACAGTAAGTGCAGTGAAAAAGAAAACCCTACATTTTCCTCCTGGGAAAAGCTCTGGCACTAAATCCCCTGATGTCCTAGAAACTGTCCAGGTTGTAATGGGCTGCCCATGGATGCTGTTGCTGCAGTCAGCTGCATCCAGAAGTGCTTCCAAGGTCCAGCACCACAAATTTCTGGTGTGATCCTCGTGTTTGCATCCTGAGATTCCAAGAAAACTCACAGAGATAAAAGAAAGGAATTTTGTCAAGTGTTCCTGCAACAAAAGACAACTCTGCTGCATGTTAATCTCTTTGCAACCAGAGGTAGAGACTGTGTGAGAGGAAAAATAAATCTTTGGTGAAAGAAATGGGGATGACCAGAAAGAAAAAAAAAATAAAAGGAAATTTTAGGACTGTGATTCCACAATAACATACCTACAGTTCTCTACATCTCAGTTTGAATCTCTACAACCCCTCAAGGACAGCTGCATCAAACTGCTATGCATTTTTTTAACAGTCAGCCTAAATTATTCATCTATGCCCTAAAATGCCCCTGTGCACCTGGATCCATGACAGAGCAGAACAGCCAGTGCAGCAGAGGTTGGGATTCCAGTCCCCTATCCCAAAGTGCACACCCAGAAACTCATCTGAGTGTAAGAATTCACCTCCATTAACCACAGGTGTTTTACAGAACAAAGAGAACCTGCTCTTGCTTTCCATTCCTGGAAATAGCTTTCTACTCACAAGCTACTCATTTTATTAAAAAAAGGTGAAGGAGTCAGTGGCCTGTCATAAATAGGCTTGGAAGATTTATTATCCATACAGGCCAAGCAAACATGGAATTGCCCTTATCCTAAAAGTGACCTTAGCCAAAGAAACAAAGGCCACAAGAGCAGACAGATCACTTACACCCACTTGGATTATTTTCTGCTGCCCCAAGCATATTTGCAATTAACCCATGAGCACACACTAAACTGCAAAGTGCTGTTCAGCAAGGAAATATTTATAGACTTTATGGTTTATAAAAGAGTCACAGCCTTTCCCTGTCATTCCAAAGCTAGAAAAATGATCCTGAAGCTCACCCTCAGCATTTTTCCCACTGATACTGCACTCACCTAATTACAGCAAACAACCTCTTTACTCACATTTACCAAGACAATCTAGAGACAAAAATGTTACCCATCACTTTACCTTTGTTTTACTACACAATTTGAGTATTTGCAGCAGCAGGGCAAGACTGACCTGCCAAGCTGTCACAGAGCCAGTGAGACAAGTGGCAAAATGCTGTGTGGATGGTGGCAGCCAAGGAGGAAAAGCCTGCTGATGGTGAGCACCTCCCTCTGGGGTGACACCTGACAAGCTCCACCATGCACCATGTGAAATACTGCTGCACCCCTTGCTGTGTGCTGGACATAATTACAGGACCCTACTCATCCCAAGTTGCTTGGAACTGGTCTCCTTGCAATAGCCATTGCCATGGATGATTAAAAAACACTCTGAGCTATTTTTGGCCAGGTGAATACAAAAATGAGTTGTAAAAACAGAGTAGCAAACCCCAAGTTGCTTTTTTTTTTTTTCATACACCACAGTCAGGCTGCTTCTCCAGGAGCTGCCTTGTCAGGATCTGGTAAGAGGAAAGAGAAGCCACTCCTATGTGGAAGGAGATTTGCCAGAGGTTCCTCAATCCATACAAGTAGATGTTGCATGAACAGACACAGAAAAGGAGCACAAATGTCTTCACCTTCCTGGCTGAGCTGTAGAAGAGGTACAGGTAACACTGCAAAAGGAGCAGAGAGGGAGAGTCAGCACTGAACTCTGCACAAAACCAGGGATCCAGCTGGGAATTGCTGCCTGGGACCCATCTACTGAGCATGTGAAGGGCAAAACCCTCACAGGAGAACATGAAAAGCTCCCAGTGCTGACAGAGGAGTCACTTTTTCCCCTCAGGCAGTGACAGATCAGCCTTTGTCAGCTCAGGTCACAATTTCCAACTGTGCTGATGCCACAGGCAGAGGTCAGCACGTGGAAAGCACTGCAGGTTGTGCACAGACACTTTGGGAAGAAGCTGCTATAAATCAAAAGGAGAATTTTTTCTTTTGAAAATAAGAGAGAACTCTCCTTTATTCAGCTTCCCTGGCTTCAGGTACTCACAGGGAAAGAAACAGCACAGAGCCTTTCTTTGTGAAAAACAAATTGCATCAAGTACTTAAATCTAAATTCATCTATTAGCTAAATTCATCTATAGATCAAAATTAGTCTATTAGATCTAAATTAATACATTAGATTGAAATATATCTATTAGATCGAAATTCATCTATTCACCTCAAAGCTCTGCCATGAGCAAAGGTGTAAGAAAGCTGAAAGACACTAAATTGTATCATAATACAACAAATAATCCCATAAATACATCAAAGTCTGCAGATAGTGGTCCCCAAACCATGATCCAAAAGCAACAAGGGCAATGAATACACTGTAGGCACCAGTTATTCCTAGAAACAAAACTGCAGCACCCTTCTGCAATGCCAGGCTAAAAGTTGAAGATTTTCCAGCATATATTGCCCTCAAGTTAAGGGTTGTGGAATTTTTTAGGAACTCAAGGAGCCTTTCAAGAAAAACCAATTTGGAACGTGTTGTATTTTCCTCATTCAAACTCTTCCGTGTAAGGTCAGAGAAAATAACCCCATTATGGAAAAAATCTAAGGAACCACCAGGATTCAGTGTGATTTTTCATGCAAATTACACCATTTTCAATAATGTTGCTGTCCAATATTTGCTCAGTCCTCAAGGTGGCTGTGCTGCAAAAGCCCATCACTAAGTCTGACACTGACAGGAAGATGTGGTGTCCATCCCTTTGGGAAGAAACCATCTTTGGGATGGCACTGATCCATCACACCCAGCCCCCTCTGACTTGTCACAACATGGAAGCACTGAAGAAGCCTGCAAATGCAATTTTCGAAGGGTCAAAATGTGCCTTGAACTGCTTTTGTGCCACTTCACTGGAATAAATCAGTGGAATCACCTAGGTAGGATATTAAAAACCTCTGCTCAGCTGAAAATGGCTCTGTCTTGTGAATTGTAACAGCAAAATAATCAGCAAAAAATTTTATTTGCAGTTAACATACCTGAAAAACACAGGCTAGAAAAGGTAGAAAAAAAGCTATCACATTTCCAATTCCTTCATGGTCCTCCTGTTGGGATTAAAAGAAGTGACAACTACGTCAGGCACAGCTTTTAGCAAGTGCTGCTTGATACTTGAGAACATTATAAATATAGTCAAGAACCTCTTATCCCAGTTTATGTTGATTGACTGTAACAGTGTTAAACACCAAGATCAATATCATTGGATAAGACACCAAGAACTGAGGCTTATGTGACAGTTCCTGCTAAATAAAACTGTGTCAGGATACAATCAGGACACTTTTTTCCCTCCTTTTTTAAAGTTGTTTACAGTCTCATGTTTATTTTAAAAAAATTACAGAAAAGGAACTAAAATAAAATGCAAGAATGGAGGAAAAAAAATATCCAGGCAGCGTGGTAAGAATAAAATATTTCTCAAAATTTAAACTTCCCTAGAACAGAATAAAATGCAGAATATTGTGATGTACAGCAAAACACACAAGGTGTAGCAGGTGAGTAGCTAACTGTACATTCCCTGGAGAAACAAAACACTTCTTGTGAAAAGATGTGTGCTCAGCTAAGGGGCAGAAGCTTGTTCAAGCCACCCTTGAACTGGGTACCCAAAACCTCTCTGCCTTTCACTAATTCTCAGTTCTGGGAGCAGTCAGGTACCTGAAAGGAATATTCTGCCAGGTGAACTCCTCGGATGAGGTTCAGAGCTCCACACATGATGTTCAGAACAAGTGACAGAATCCCCAGGGGGGTCACAGGCTGCATTCTGTAAGTAGGGACTAGAAATGAAAGGAAAACCAGACATTAGTGAAAGCTTGCACTATTACTTTCAATCTTCTAATAGAAAACAGCACAATTACCTTATGTAGGTTTTAAACACTTTCAAAACCTTTCATGCTTGCTCCAGGGAAGACTAATTATGAACAGAAACCCCCTATTTTTTTTTTTTTTCTGTTGTATTGCAGTATTCAGCCCTTCACACATCCAGAAATCATCAAGAGCTCTGAAGTATCTTTAAACAGGTCAACAACAGATTTTTCTTGACCTATTTGGCATCAATGTCTTTTACTATGGTGCATGTAGATAATTCTTTGTTTATTCCAGCAGATGAGGATGCTCAGCACTCCTCACAGGTCAGCAGAAAAGCCAGAGTCTTTTCCCCAGAGGTCTGGGGAAGGGCTTAGATTTCAGCCACCCACCACAGCAAGGCAGCAATTCATCTCCTCCTTAACCAGTAATTTAGCATTTCTTCCCACTGGCAGCTTGAGGGTTCAGGCTGCCCCCATTTCACAGGTAGTGAATTATCTGCCTCCCTCCTTTCTCACCTTCTCTGCTGCTACTTAACACCCACACTGCTGAACAGCAATTCTGCAAGATAATCTCATTGATACATCCCTAATTAAGGTCAAAGTAATTATCATAAATGTGTGTTTAGCTTTGGAATCTGCTGCCTTTGATTCAGGCTTGGCCAAGAGCACACCTCCAGTTTTCCCTTGCTTGTTCAACAACAGATTCCACACCTTGATCCTCACCTACATTTCATCCCTGCCCTTGGATCACCACAAGTAGGACACTGTCAGTTTAATAAAAAAAGGTATTTTGCAGCTCTGATATCAAATCCAGATCTTCTCCTGCACCCAAGACACAGGAGAGAATGAATGAGCCCTCAAGAAAACCATCTTCTCCCTGTGTCCAGGTGTATCCAGATCCTATTCATCTATTTATTTATTTATCTGACTATTACAGATAAACTGCACTCTGCTTCCTTTAGAGTGACAGATTAATCACCACAACAGCCACCACATGGAAAAAGGAAAGAAATTTCAGAGAGGAAAGTTTCAGAGAGGAAAACACTCCTGCCTTCTCCTTCAAGCCAGATTTTGATAGATGGATGTAAAAAACTCTGGTGCCAAATTAATACAGGGATGTAAAGCACCTTTCATCTTGTCTCTGTAATTAATTTGTCTGGCATGCACTCACACACCCATAATTTCAGCTCCAAAGGAACTGGATCAACTCAATTTGATATGTGTCACTTTAGGGAGCATTACTGGATATAACAGACAGAATGGTGTAACTCTGTCACTCAAAGACAATTTGGCTTTTCTTTTGCTACACAGTGACATTTACAAAGAAATTGTAGCAGCATCTTTATTCATTCGCTGACCCCAGAATTCAGTTTCCTTCTATTTTTTCCTGCTGTTCCTACTTCTTACTTTTGATTAATTAAATAATGTTGCAGCTATATATATGTGTAACTCTCCCACAGATATTTCCTAATAATATCTGTTCCTCAAATCCTAAGGTTTACTTCAGAGGCATAAATGTCTCTCAAACAAATTATAATTATCAAACACAAATTCATTGAGCAGAATCCTGCAAACTACACGTGCCAAGAGTTCCCAGTCCCTAGGGAAGAACAATGTAGGTCTCAATATATTGCTTCTGCAGCATGAAATATTATGCAAAAGTTACATTTTTTTAGTCCAGGAGGATAAAAAGAATTGCTGTCACAGATACAGGGGAGATTAAAACATCTAGCTGCTCAGGGTTCAGATTCTGTAAAAACTGGTCTTGAAATGGTTGGCTGCAGAGATTTATTTGTGCTGTTAAATTCTGAGTTTCACAAACTGAAATTGCACAGAACTGAGATGGGTCCTGCTAAGAGAAAATGATTTCACTTCCTTAGGTGAAGTCAGTCATTATAAGAGAATTTCATACTGGAATGGCCTATTACATTAAATAAGGGAAAAGAAGAGTACAAACACTCAGTCCAAGACAGCACCACTCTGCACAAACACAAATAAACAACAATTAGGCTTCACAATGATTTGACTCTTCAAGCACAGAAGTTGTGCACTTCAGAGCACAAGACCCACACAGAAATGTTCTGGGAGCCGTGGGTGGTGCACAAGCAGGTTTGAACACGTGCAGAGTAACTGCAAACACCCTCACACAGTGAAGAAATTGAAACCTCTGCCCATGAAAGATTTTCTGGCAGAGGCCTGTGGCCATTTCACTGGAAGGAGACACCAGAGTGTGCAGCAGCTTGGATCTGCCTCCTGCAGGCACAGCACAAGGCTGGACACTGAGTCACTCGCTCAGAGCTCTGCAGAAAGAGCGCCAGGAGTGAGAAATGAAATCACACTCCAACAGCCTCAACTGAAATACAAGCACACAAAAGGCAGAGAGTGAGACAGCTTCAAAAACCACCCCTTGAAAAGGCCTCTGAAGGACTCCCTGTGTGCCTGTGGAAGATGAAGAACACTCACCAAGGGGAGCTGCAGGACTCACCAGCTCGCTCACAAGAGCAGTGGCACAAGTTGTTCTGCTGCTTGCCAGAGGCAGCTGTGATGTGCAAACTCTCCCTGCCCACAGAGAGCCCCCTGAGCCCTGCACACAGCCCCATGTCCTCTGCAGCAGCAGCAGCTGTGCCCACACTGACACCAGTGAGGCTCTGAGCAGCAGCCAGGGCTGTGGGGGTGTTGATCAAGGGAACAAGGGAAGGGTTTTTGTAGCCAGAGCTGGGCTGGGTTTAGTTAACAAAAGGCAAGAACAAACAGCAGAAAGAATGGAAGTAAGAAGGGAAAAATCTCTTGTTCTCATGAATACTAACAAGGACAAAGCTGTCCTGACTTTTCTGGCCCTTTTCACATCAAACTGAAGAGCCAGAGGATGAGCTCACCCAGCTCCAAAGAGGCCAGGAGCAGCACCAGCCATGTGAGGAAGGGATGCTTGGATCATCCCTGGATCAATCAATCTGCACCAGGGAGTGCAGTCACAATTCAATCCTGCTCTCCTGCAGCCACAGCATTTCAAACAGCCTCTTGTAGAGCAGAGCCATGGTATAAATAACATTAATATGGAACAAACACTATGCACACAGCTAAACTTAGAGCAGCAAAGTGGGATTCAGCTGGGAGGGGATGATGAGAGGAGAGAGACACAAGCCAGGAAAGCTGACTCCAGTGGAGGCAAACAGATGATCATAAACATGATCCTTAAAATAAAGGCAGAACAATCTGTGAGAGTATTTGGGTTAGACCAGAGAGAACAGCCAGAAATAAAAAGCCAGATGGAAAATAAAGGAAAGCAATTAGGAATAAGAGGGAAGTGAAAATATATTTCTGTTCTGTGGACACAGACTAGATCACAAATATTTACTGGCACTGAAGCTGTTCCAAATTTAAAGAAAAAGTGCAAAGAATTTCTAAGCCCTGTCATAACATGAAAAGATTTAACCTTCAAGCACAGCTCTGAGGAGCACTCACAAATCTGACTGACAAATAAAGTGGTTCCCATTCTATTTTTAATTCCTCCTGGCCAGTGCCCTTCCATATTCCAATTTAAAATACCTATGTCAAATTAGATTCCAGCTCATCTATCACAAACAATAAGATTGAGCAACTGGAACTTAATTTTATTAGTGTTTCATAAGCCAAGAACAACAACAACAACAAAAAAGGAAATACAAGCTCATGGCACTCCATGCATTTAAACCACCATGCTAATAGGATTAAAACAGAGAATGGTTTAGTGGTGGACTTGGCAGGGTTTGGTTTCTGGTAGGACTCAATGATCTGAAAGGTTTTCTCCAACCTAAATAATTCTATGATTTCATTTGTGGAGGAGGTAGGCAGGACCTTGACTGTGCAACTGAAACACAAGAGGTACCATTTTAATAATAAAGAAGTAGAGGTTGGTACTTCAAAAGCAGGTAAAATGTCAGGTTTTGTTATAAAAAACACCTCTGTGTTATTTATACAGATACACAAAGCCTCTTTCAGAATTTTAGTCAAATGGATTAGATTTTTTAAAAAATAAGGTAAAAGGAAAAAGCAAAGAGGGGAGAACAACTCAAGCCAGACAATGTGGGAACAAGAGGTTACCCTCAGCTCGTGTTTTTCTCATCTTCTTTTCCCTCAAGGCTGAACAAACTCATTCAATCTGTAATTACAGATCTTTCATTATGAGTTTGCAACAAGCAATGAATGAATCAGTGGAGCTTCTTTAGAAATTTGAACAAACAAGGATTTTAAGAGAAGAGAATTCCACATGGAAAATATCAAGCCTAGCCTATATTTTCCATATAGAGAGGAAGCTGTAAGGCTGGAAAGAGACTCCACAGCAGTCTCCAAAGCTCTGCTGCATACCTGCTGCAATGTAAAGCCCATATGTTGTTTACTATGATGAAAAAAGCCTTTTTTGGTTTTACACACACAATGTAAATAAACATTTCTCAGTAGGCAAGGAACCCCCTATGTGTTTTTCTGCCATGTGCTGTGGGCCACAATTCATGACCAAAAAATTAAGCACAGCATATTTGTCCATCAATTTAAATCTGACTGCCAAAACAAAATTGACTTTTGAGGTAGAAAAAAGAAAATAGCAGCCTCAGTATTGGCCCCTGGGGTTGCTGCTGCAAAAACTTTAAAAATGCTAAGAGAATTGAAAGTGCTAGTTAAGTAAGCAAACCAATGCTATGTTCCAAGCACTGAGTGAGCTGCTAACAAATGCTAATAACACCAAGCATGTAACACTATAAAACTGAGCAGTAATAGATTTTTCACTGCTTGCCCATGGACATAACTGCCAAGACTTTGAAAAGATGTGCTGCTTCAACCTTTCTTCACACTCAACATCTATCCACATCCAGAAGCTGAAGGAGCAAGTAAAGAACTTAAAAGTTGAGAAGAACTCAGGTTACATCAATAAACTTGTCAGACAATGGGGTTGACAAGATGGGTTCCATCTTTTGCCAAACAGATTTTGTAGGCTGTAATCATTGTTTTTATCGTTTTACTCATGTTGCCCTGTTTAGTTAAGTATCTACAAAAATTCACTGGGGAAGTCTTCATAGTAGAAATAAACAGGGGAGTTGTGGGAATGTAATAAACCAGGCTTTGCCCTGGAAAGATCTATTGGTTTCTTGTGGTTGGGACTGAAGGCATTTGAGATGGTAGTTCATGTTCAGACTCAGGTGTTTATTACTTCTTATCAGTGAAACAGCCTCACAACCATGAGTTCTGCAGCCTTTCATTACTAAGGCACAAAATGGCTAACTACCTCTTGTTACAAGGTCTTTTAAGACTAAACTATCCAATTAAGAAATGACATCTAGATTACTTTCCCTTTTAACCCAATAACTGATCCCTCAAAGCTCACAATGTGGACTTTTCTGTCCAATTACAAAACATTACCTAAATTCATGAAGAAGAAGGAAGAAGAAGGTAAAGAAGAACAATCTGTTTCCACCCTAAAACCTCCATCTTGCTTCATATTTATTTCTATATTCTAAAACCCCAAACTTTAAGTTTTCCACCTTGTGATATTACACACTTCTAACTAACTACACATCCATAATCCCAGTACTATTAATTAATTCTGGAAGCCTGTTCCACGACCTCAGGTGAAATGCAGTGTTCTCTTGTGGGTCTGTGTCTTTAAGCACAGAAAGTTTAAAATTCTCAGCATCCAGGATTCCAACAAAGATCTACCATAGAGTTTTCCCCACCTAGGCTGAAAGAGAGGACTTCCCCCATGGTGTTTTGCAGCACTATTGCCAATCTACATTAGAAATCTGTCTCGGTTTGAAAAGACAGGTGTCTGCTAAAGAAGGCAGAAGCCTCCCCTGAAATGGAAAATGTAAACCCCCTCCCTCTGAATTATTATAATTTTGAAATTAAGGGTCTCTCAAGCAAAGATATGAGAGTAGAAATAACATGTGTGCATGGACTGGAAATGGCTGCTCCCGTGGCCTTACTCTGAGCAGCTTCTGAAGGAGACACTTAGAGGGAGGTTGCAGCATTTTACTGTTATAGATACATATTATAATACTGGCTTTTTGCAAATATTATAATAGATTTTATATGTGTAATGTTAAAGTAACTTTGTTATAAAGATAGTTTTTATTTCTGTTGTTAATTAAGCTTAGACATAATAGTGAAATAGCTGATATAAGTATGCTTGTGTTAAAATGCCTGCTTGGATGGGAAAACATCCAATGAACACAGGATGAGGACACCTGTTCAGGTGTGCCAACCATCAGCCCTCACTGTCTGAAGGCAGTGTGGGCCAAACCCTAAAAACTGGAGGTGATAAAAATGGACTAAAACAACAACCAAGAAATGTGCATGCTCTGAAAAAGTGGACCCAAGGAGGAGCCATGCTAAACAATTCTTGGAATATGTAAACTAGTTTGGGGAAAAGTTTACTATGTCTAAGGGTCTGTGAATATGCAAAAGGCTGATGTAAGGGAAAGGTATTTAAGGGGTATCCCTGAAGATAACAGGGTGCTCTTGGCTGAGTGCCAAAATGCCCCTGGCTGTAATAACCTTTGCTCTGTGGTCCCTGTCTCCTATTGTCCTTTATTAAACTTTTTAAATTTTCACAGCAGAGTGTCCCAGATTGCAAGGCAATATGTATTCTATTGCCATCTGTCAGAGGTGGGGCAGTTCTCTTCTGTTCATGGGGCAGTTTTCTTTATCTCTTCCACAACCAATCCTCCCTCCAGGAGATCTCTGCTGTTCATGGCCACTGAGTGTCCCTGCATGGCTGATCAAATTCCATCATCCCACTGGGAGAGGCTCTGCCCAGGGGGAGGAGCCAAGCATTCCTACCTGGATACAATCTCAATTTCTGGGACACCAGCACAGCCTTTCCACTGGATTCCCAGAGCAACAGCTGCCTTTTTCACTACATCTTCAGAGGATGACTACACCCTTCTACAGGATCACTGCTGCAACAGAACCACATCTGCCACTCCAGGAGGACTGCAGCTACCAGCCCACCTGGACTGCTACCAACACCCTGACCAACAAGGTGTCAGGTTGTATTCTGACTCTGTCAGTGGTTTTTCTTTTGTATTATTGCATGTATTTTGGTTTTTTCCCTTTTCCTAATAAATTGTATTTCCCACTTGGAGTCTCTCAGTGGTTTTGCTCTCAAACCAGAACAAAGAGTGAACGTGTTTTTCACATCTACCACCCTGCCAGGTGGCAACAATGAGCAGGGTGAGGGTGAGGAAATCTCCTGTCACCTGGTGTAGAAGTAACTTACCAACCTCCACAGGGCCTCCTGCGTGCCCTCCATTGCTCAGCCCGTTCAGCAGCTCGGTGGCCTCCAGCTGCAGCTGCACTGGGGGCTGCAGCCTCAGCTCCTCCTCCACCCTCTCCCAGCTGCCCTTGGCCCTGGAGCCACGGGTGCTGTTGAAATGGTGCTTCACCTTCTGAATGGTGTTATCTGAAACAACAGGAAAAGCTGCTCAAGTCACCTCTGGAAGACTGCTTAATTAATCCTTGGTGTTGTTAAAACCTTAATTGGGGTGATATTTTATCGTATCATGGCGATTGGATTGCTTTAATTTCTTTATTTCATTTCATACTGGGCTCAGGCATAAAATTCCACTGCTGGTTAGGGAACAAAAATACTTTTTTAAGGTATTTTATAGCACAGAATGGTTTGGTATGGAGGGGACCTTAAGGGTCATCCAGTGCCACCCCCTGCCATGGGCAGGGACACCTTCCACTATCCCAGGCTGCTCCAAGCCCTGTCCAACCTGGCCTTGGACATTTCAGGGATCCAGGGGCAGCCACAGCTTCTCTGGGCACCTGTGCCTTCCCACCCTCACAGGAAAGAATTTCTTCTAATATCTACTCTAAAAAATAATAAAAATGATCTGTAACTACCAAACAAAGTATTAAAACTATGAGCATCAAGTGCATCTTAAATCCAAACACAGGAAAGAAGATAATCACATTAATAAATAAATAACCACACAGCAATATTAGGCACCCAGTAACTTAATAAAGTATAAGAGTAAAAATTATTTTAGAAATGTATTTTTTCTTTGAAAAATAAGCTTTATGCAATTAAGAGGCTAGAAATTCCCCAACTCCTACTCCAGTTAAAAAAAAAAAAAGGAGTAATGTGGATCTCAATATGAAATTACATCCTGGCTGTAATGTGCCCTGCAGGGAATCCACCCAAAATCCAAGATGGCTCTAGAAGAAGCTTTCCTGATGGACTTCTCAAGTTTTTAAGCCTGAGTTTAACAATGTTATTGAAATCTGGACTGAAGTGTGCAAACACACTGCAGGATATTATCCTTTCCCAGAAAACTCTCTCTCTGCAAGGGAATTGTGTCTTTCAAAGGTGTGAGGTTCAGTAGAGCAGCTGCTACTTGGCAAGAAAACCAATTATTTCAGGCTAAAAAAGAACCACTGGGCATGGTTCTGAAGTATTCTGACTCCAAGTCATGCCAGAAATAAAGCTGCCCATAATAATCTATTCTGTCTCCCTTTTTTCCTGTACTTATCTGTCCTCACTTGTCAGATTTTTTTAATTAAGTTAGAAAGTGTTCGAGATATCCATTTCTTTTTTCTTCTCTGCTTGTTCATCAATCATCACAGCATTTTGTTCATAATAGATGAACTCTCAGGAACTCCAAACCAAACACTTTGATAGTTTAGAGCATTAACATCTCCCCCTCCTCCTCCACATGCAGGCAAAGGCACACCCAGAGTCACTTTCATCATCAGCCTTTAGCCAGGAGATGTTGCTTAACACCAGCAATTTGGCAGAGAGAGGATTTTTACTATTAGAGAACAAAGTTACAAACCAAATTCAATAAAAGCATATGGTCTGGAAGCTGAATTGATGCTCCTTGTGTTGTAGGAAGCAGCAAATTCCCAGCGAAGCTCTTCCAGGAAGCAGAAGGCCATGATGGTTGAGTAGCTGCTGGAACAGATTGCCATGCAGGCAATATCCCCAGAAGAAAGGAAACTGAAATAGAAATTTACATTTTAACATCAACATAAAAAGGTGAAAGTCCTGCTGAACATGAGGATGAAGCTGTGCTTTCTGTCAGAACAAAATGTACAGACTGAGCTGAGAGAGGAGACTGCAAAAAAAGAAAAAAAGGGATTTTTTGTTGTTGTCAAAGTCCTGCAATTCCTTTAGATCTATTTTTTCTTACACAATTATTTATTCTTAACTCATCCACGATGCCTGAGCACAGTGAAGAGCACAACACAGACTTTATTAAATTGGTACATCAGTACAAATCGAGGACATTCTTTTCCCAGGCTGGCTTTAAATCATCTTAATAAAAACCAAGGTGGTCAGAAAACCAATTTTGAAAGAAAATGCAGAAAAGAAATAAAAGCAAGGAAGTTTGTTCCCAGGAAGTAGACAGGATTCCTTGCTTCTCTTGAACATGGCAACATCATATTAACAGCAAGAAATATTTGCTAATTTGCACAAGCCAAGATTTTCAAACACTTCCTGCTATATCACAATAAAAATTGTACTCTGAAAGGGGCTCCTCTAACACTGAATCCATATTTATGTAAAAGTTTCCACTTGCAGATGGTCCAAACCTTCCAGGAGATTTCTCAGGGACATCTTCCCTTGCAGCCCAGCCATTTGCCAGCAGGAAATCAGTTTAACACCCAAGTTTTGAAACTGAACAATTTGTCTCCTTCCTCCTGTTCCTATATTTCATCCCAACTTCATTTCCCCCTCACGGTTTTCATTTCGCCACATTTTTTTTTATTTGCTGTACTGTGGACTTGGGATTTACAGTTTTGCTTGGCTCTGCCAGCCCAGTTCCACTGGGGAGCTTCCCCAAATTCCTGCTGCTCCCAGCTCCCAGCTGGGATCAACACCATGCCTGCCTAAAAGCACCTTTTCCAAGCTGTCCATAATTTATGGCCTTTTTGCCACGGATCCAATTGCACTGCTCTCATTGCAGAGCCAGGGCTGAGCTGCTGCTCAGACCACAGCAGATTAAAAGCAGCAGGACTTGTTGGCATCAAAGGGCACAAGTTTGCTTTGAGTGAAAAGGAATTGAGATGAAAATCTCTGCTTTTCCAACTGTTTCAGTGTAAATTAATGTATTTTTTAACTCCCCCAAAAAGGGATGCTTAGTTTTAGCTTAGGGTCACTTAAAGTTTTCTTCCATTTGTTCACCAGAAATGCAATCACAAGCTAAAACTCACTTCTTAAATGAGTTTAAACAAATTTCTTCACTTCTTTCTCTGTATTTTTTTAATAAATTTCTTCTCCTAAACTAAATCATTCCAAGGCACTTGGATGCCTTCTTAAAGGGATTTGTAGAAATCCATGATACTCTAATGAGTAACAAGCACTGCCCATTTTTTGCTACCCAAAATGAAAATTAACATGAGCAAAATATAATACAAATAAGAAATATAAATATATAACTAAATATGTATAAACATTGTGCAGGTATCTATAAATATATAACTTAATGTGTATAAATATTGTGTATGTATATAAAATATGTAACTACATATATACTGTGTCTGTATATAAAATATATAACTAAATATGTATAAATATCATGTATATAAAATATATAACTAAATACATATAAATATTGTGTATTTATATTAAATATATAACTAAATATGTATAAATATTGTGTTTGTGTATGTATATAAATGTTGTGTATGTAAATATGTATAAATGTGTCTGTATAAATGTAAGTGTAAAATGAAATCTGTATAAATATAATCAAGTATAAAATAAATAACAGTTATGTAAGTGTATTTATATAAATTAACATACAAAATACAATATATGAAATGTAAATATATACAAATATATAACTAAGCACATGCTCACTACACTGAGCAGCAACTGAGCAATAAGGCTTCAAAATTCATGTAATTCCCACCCTAGACAAGCAGTGTGGGATTTCAGGCTGGAATCAGGCATGCAGACCACACCCACAGTATTATTTCAATATAACACCAACCCCCAAGAGCAATATTTCAAAACATTAAAGCCAAAAACCCCCAGCAAAGCAGAGCAGGGACTCACTGGATGCTGAGGTTACGTCCTTTGGCCGTGCCCCGACTGGGGTACCGAGCCAGGATCGAGGACAACGCCTTCAGCCTCTTCCTGCACTCCAGAAAGTCCTGGTTGAGATGGAAATCTGTGGAGGCTGAGAGGGGAAGCCCATCCCTCACCCTCACCACACAGGCAAAGAAGATCATGGACATCCTCCACGGGAGTACTCATGAGGACAACCTGGAAATGAAAGGTTTAAGTCAGTTCATTCCGAAATTCCAGGCAGGATGAGAGTGAATTCACCACTGGAACAGAACAGCACCTCTGGTGACACCTCTGCCACTGCAAGGCAACCAAACTGCTCTCAAAACTCATGGCTGGGCCCAATTCTTGCCTCTCAGATGAAAAGGTGGGGCAGAGGATTTGACAGGGCAATTATCTACCTGAAAAATATTCCTGTTTTCCCTCCTGCTTTGCCCAAAGCCTCAGAAAGGCTGAGCAAAGTTCTCCCAGGTGTTTGTGGAAGCTGCTGTGCTGATCCCACATCCCACTGATGTGCTGCATCTCCACTGGAGCTCCAAAAAGCTGCCTGAGCGTGGCACTTCTCTATTTTCTAGTGTAACACACAAATCCAAAAATAAATTTTAGGCCAGAGCCCATCAGGTTCTTTTCACAGACTCACCTAGGGCTAAATATAGAATAAAAGTTGCCCTCTCTTGACTTCTTCCTCTTTAAGAGGTCAAAAACTCCCGTGGAAATTTATTCTTGGGCTTCACCTGGCATATTCAGAACATGCAGAGATGTGTCCTTCAGACATACCATGAGGATCCAGGGCACGGTGTCAGAGGATTAACAGCACTTCATATCATCTCTGAAAGAGAATCGGAATGAACTGATTAAAAATTAGTTTAAAAACTTAATTAATTACCTGTATTTACATGCATATTTACCATCGGATCTCCTGTGAAGTGGGAAAACATATCCTAGGAAGTGTTTTGCCTGAAGGAAAACAAACAACTCATTTTCTTACCCAATATATTCATACTCATTCAAAGATGCTGTGGAATGATATGCAAAATATTTATGATGAACCAATCATAATTTTTTAAAAGTCATATCAGTAAAAGAGCAGCTCTGAATCAGCAGATTTTAAGGAATTATCACAAACATCTCAAGGAATAAAAAAAGGGAAAAAAGGAAAAACAAAGGCATTTACTTGGCTTCAGGCAAACTACATAAATAAAGCATTGGGGAAATAAAAAGAAGGGGAAAAACCACTTTGTGAACTCAAACTTTTGATAGAGAGAACAACTGCTTTGACCAGCCCTGTATCACACAATTCATTAGGATGCTCAAAGTGTCTTTGAAATGTGGCTCATCAGGACGAGCTTTTCTTGTCTGAGAAGTCCAGAGAGCAAAACCTTTTCTAATTCAGGCACCACAAACTCTCCTGATGTCTGATAAGGGCTGAGTTCTTGCCACAGGCAGCACTAAGAGGGTCTCACTTCTACCCCACAGGAACCATTCCCACAGAAATTGTGGGAACCATCCCTCTGTCCAAGGTGCCAGCTCGTTAAAGCAACTGCAATTATCAGAGGATAATTACCAGAGGAATTAGCAGAAAGTACAATGGCACAAAAGCTGTTTCCTTAGAAAAGCAATTTAAAACTACAGAAGATCAGACATCTCTTGAGAAGTGTTATCTTGAACTTTTTAAATGGAGATTAAAGAATTAGATGTGATTTTTTTTCCACAATCCCTCTCACAGTTCTCTTCCAGCTGTCATTTAAGTTGTGAAAGCAAACTAAGCTCACAAACTCAACACACATCAAAAAGCATTTCAACAATAATCATGATTGCTATAAATCAGTTTGAAACATTCCATCAATCTTCAATGTGCCCATGAGCATTGATAAACACTGCAGAAAATGTTCACATGAAAGTGAAATAAACCCAAAAAATATGAACTTTAACAGAAATATTAACTTTAACACAGCCAACTTCTAAGCACAGTGGCTCAGAATTGTAGTTTTAAAGGGAAGGGTTGGTAATGCTATGAAGTTTAGCTCCAAAATAACTCCAAAACAGCCAGAAGATGCTCAGGACAATGAAAAAGCACCAAACTGAGAAATCAAAGATATTTCCTAAAACCTACCCAGCCCATTAAATTATTGGGAAGCCTCCCTATGCCACTAACAGCAATAGTTTAAATTTAAATATCCATATTTTTTATTAATCACCAAGGATAACATCACCTACAGTTAACCAACTGCACATGGGGAGTTTTCCAACTTTCCAAGACATACAAACCTTCCTGCTGCAGTGCCTAATGCTGTCAGCTGCCCATCAGAGGGATCCTTTGCTCTGGGAAAGAAAGATCAGGTGTCCACCAGGAAAACTTCCAAATTAAATGCCAGACTTCGCTGGGGAATCCACGCTCCTTCCTCAGAAAAAGAGCTGTTGGGTTTTCCTTTTCCTTTGGCACAGCCCTCCTTACTCTCCCATCAGATGATGCTCAGAGCTGTGTTGTTTTGGCAAGTGACAGCCACCAACGGCACTGCCCTTGGAATTTTAACCACCTGCAAGCCAGTTTTGCCACGTCACCTGTGACCAAGCACAAAGTGTCACAGCTGAGCCAGGTGTGCACGTAGGGAGGTGGCTCAGTGCTGTCACTGTGTCACCCTGGCTGCCCTTTCCCCCTGCAGTCTCTCTGTTTGCACAACCATCAGCAGCCCAAAGATCTGCCACCGCCTGGACGTGGCAGCTCTTTGACCTTGGCTCTGAACTTGGACAATGAACTCAAGGCTTTGCCTTCAAATCTTGCAGAGTTCACAAGTGATGGCATCTTGGCAGCATCTGGCACAAAGCAGAACCTTGGGAAGTATTTCAAGCAATTATTTCAGAAGAACAAGTTCTAATTTAGGACTGAAGGAAACAAAGTTGTTTTTTTCATTTCTTGAAGCACCTCTACATCCAACAATGCTTCAGAGTGAAACTGCCCAGTGCAAGACTCACATTAACAGCCCCAATCTCAGAATAAACAATTCCTCAGTGTATCTAAGTGACCTGGAGCACAATTCCCCCTTCCCTCACTTCCCAGAGAGCAGCCAACTCTCCCCTGGCTGAGCAGGGATTATCAAGGCAGCCTCAATCAGACCTCCTGCACTTCACTGCGTGTTACACAAGCTCCTCTGGGTAAGAAGATTACACCCAACTCACCAGGCCACACTTCCCCAAATGCTCAACAAACTCCTGCTTTATTGCCTAGACTTAGAAAACAATCTGCTCAAAAGGCTGTGAGAGCAAATGCAAAGCAGAGCAGAGTTCATCAGGGAGATTATATCAAAAACCTGGTTCTTTCAGAAATTATCTCACCATCAAAAGCAGGTTTCTTTCCAAGAACAGCACACTGCTCCCAAAATATATGATCAGGATTTCTCTCAAGTATTCACTGTTTCTCCCTGTTCAGACATATTTCCCTGCTCTCTAGAGGTGTCCAGCTCCAACCCCATCTGCTTTGTCCAGTTCTGACCTTCCTGCTGAAGGAAGAGCCAAAAGTTTTAGTGGATGATCCCATGGCCCTGAAACAGAACGTGAAATTTTTTGGACACATGACAGCTTGATATATGACCACAGCTATTGCACTAAAGCATCCTTCCTCAGGCAGGTGATCTCCAGAGGGAGTCCTGGACAGCTACAGGTGGGATGAACATGAAAGAGATTCAGGTTGACTCATCAAACACAAAACCTGAGCTGCAGCTCCAGTGCTGCTTTGGGTCTCACCCAACAAGGATGTGGCTCATGAGGAAGATAAATTACATCCCTGAGGGATCACAAAGTGGAGTTTATCTTCTTCTCAGATATATAAAGAAACAAATCCAGACCACTGTTAAATTTCTCATTTTCTAAGACTGCACCAGTGCCACCTGATCCTTCCCAGCTGACCTCCCTCCAAGCCCCCAGCAGTGCTGAGCAGCTACAGACACCCCAGACCCACCCTCCAGACTGAGCAATGAATAAAAGCAATCTGAAAACAAACTGCTATCTCAAAATTTAACACAGGATTTGTGCATATCCAGAGCTTTTAGGCTCCTATAAATCCTACAGGCTTACTCTCATCCCCAAGGGGAAGCAGGTGGAAAAACCCCTTACCATCACAAATCTGTCTGCACACACTCCTGTGGATTACCAGAAATAAACCTCCAACCCCAGCATCCAGCTCCCACATCAGTCCCACTATTCCAACAGACAATGCTCCAAACCACACTGCCACAACTCTGTGATGCTCTGAGTCTCTGCCCCACCTTCATCTCTCAGAAACACCAGCCACTTCACCTGTTCCCAAATATTCACCCACCCCATCTGCCTGAATCCTGCCACCTCCCCAAGCCCAGCAGCTCATCCCTGTCCCTTCACAAGCCCACCATCCCACCTCCATCCTGTTCCACTCATATTATACAGAACTCACACCTCTCCTCCCTCACATTAAACATCCTAAAATCCCCAAAAGAACCCCCTTCCAACACTCTTCAGTAAACCCGGGCACCTTGAAAGCAAGCACACCCATGCCCCGACTCGTGCTTTGTGCTGCCAAGGCCTTCCACACATGCCTCAAGCACGCAGACCCCCAAAGCCTTACCCCCATCCCACACGCTCACGTTATCCCCGCTCACCCCGAGCCATCCCAACCCAACCCGCGCCTCCTCCTCCTCCTCCTCTACCCCTCAAGCACCCCAAGGAGCCCCCAAATCCTACATCCCAACACACACATCCCCCTGCTCCCCACCACATCCCCAACCTCCCCTCACCGCCTTCCCAACC
>VZRH01000918.1:115974-133144 GCA_013397555.1 Urocynchramus pylzowi
GAACTGGGCTGAGACCGGGGCTGGGAACGGGGCTGGGAACGGGGGGAGCGGGCTGGGAAGGGGACTGGGGAACGGGATGGGACCGGGGCTGGGTACCGGGCTGGGACGGGGAGGAACGGGGCTGGGGGTGCCTCGGGATGGCGATGGCGTGTGGGGATTGTACGGCAAATCCCGCTGGGAAAAGCCAGTGTCCATAAAGGAGCCAGGGGAGTCCTGCAGCTTCATTGGGGTAAAGGGAGAGAGGCCACCGGGGCACATCCCCGCGGGGTTTTCTCTCTCCAGGTTCGGAGGGCGCAGCCTCCTTGTATCCCAAACCCCGGTGCCCTCTTCCTTCCCCCACTGGCCGGGGTACCAGGAAGGTGCAGCCTTCCTGAACCGCCTGCCACATATCCCCGCCTTGAACCTGTCATTTCACCCTAAAGTTTAGAAACTCGGGGTTGTGCGGCCCCATTTGGCTGTTTCAGGAGTCAAACTGTCTGTGTTCTGCAACAAACCCACTGCTTGGAGTTGGTACAGACATTAAGCCCCATTTCAAAGCCATTAGCAGCCCTCCCCTCACCCATGGAATTGTTTGTAAAGACATCAGCACACATCTTCCCTATCAGGAATGGGGATGAGAATGGGAATGGGGACAGGGTGTAGGGATGGGGATGGAGATGAGGATGTGGTGTGGGAATAGGGATGGGTGCAGGGTTGGGATTAAATACCCGAGACAGTATTTTTTGTTTGGACTTAGGTATTTATCAGGTTGAACCTTGTTAGGTTCTTATCTATATTACAGTCTCACAGACTGTCAGTTCTACAGCACTTTAACAAACTAAAAATAGAGTCTTATCTCTTTCTCTATAAGGTTTTTTAAGGATTAACTGTTCTAATTAGGGAATGACACTTAAATTATTTTTGCTTTTAACCTAACAACTAACTACCCATGGCTTGTAATGTGGAATTTTGTCTAATTACACAATACCTAAACCACCTAAACCTATGAAGAAGGTGAATGTCACTCTGTTGATTTGAGTTTCTCTAAGCCTTCTGATGTTTACATTCTTGTAATGGAGTTTCTCACACACTTTCATGTAAATAATAATTATTTTACATTCTTCTCTGTAGGAGGAGAATTTTGATGGACTGTATGACCAGTGTGGTTGGAGAGGTGGCAATATCATTCTCCAATCCACTGTCACTTTTGGAATTCTATAAATGTTGAGGTCTGAAAAACGAAGACTCTTTTTCCTATTTCTATTCAAATACTAGAACACCTTGCGTGAGTTTTATTATTTCTTGTCACAACGGTGACAGGTGAAGAAGGATTAGTGTCTGTCCTAAAACTTTAATCTTGTTTTATATATATATATCTATATTCTAAAACCTTAAACTTTAAATTTTCTACTATGTGATATTACACATTTCTGTTCAAACTATACACTTACAATCTCAGTTTTATCATTCCATTTTGGAAGCCTTCTCCACAGCCTCAGGTCAAATGCAGTGTTCTCTTTGGGGTCAGAAAGTCTAAAATTCTCAGTAACCAGGGCTCCAACAGGGGTGGGACTGGATGATCTTTAATAATCTTCCCAAACCCAAACCATCCCCTGATGCCATTCTGTGTTTCGCACTGCAGGTGTTGCAGCAGTAACAGAACACAAACTGCTCTCACAGGACATTCATCTGAAAAAAACACAGAATAAAAAGGGTAAACAATAAATCATTCCTGAACAAGGAAGCTCTGAACTCACAAACCATGACGTGGAGCTGTTATCTGAGTTGTTGCTGTCTCTAAGCAATAGCAGCCCTGCTCAGCACTGGTTATTTCAGTGAATAACCCCTGGTGTTGTGCTGTTCCTCTGGCAGCTTCCACTCCCCATGAACACATCCCACTGCTGCAGGTCTGCCTTGCTTCACTACCCGACCATCCCTGCTGAGGGTTGCTGCTTTGAACACATCCCACTAGCCCAGCTTGCTCCAAGCCCTGTCCAACCTGCCTTTGAACACTTCCAGTTTGATTGCTGAGTCCAAACATTCATAAGGGAAAAAAATATTTCCATCTACACATCAGCTATGATCTACCCAGTGATGCAGAAGAGAAACAAAAAGTTGATTTTTCCCTTGCCACAAGCCCAGCTGTAAGAATGTGAACAATGAGGCACAGAGCACCACTGAAGTTCCAAAGAAAACAAGTTTACATGCAGACAGGCTTGAGCCAGATAAGCTGACACAATCTGTATCCCATATGAGAAGCTTTGCCAGGGAATTTGAAGCCAATCTTTGCTTCCATTTTTAAGCAGAAAATCTTTATGTCAAAGAAAAAAAAAAAACTGTAGAGAAAAGCATGGGCTGAGTATTTGGGGCAAAAGGCATAAAAATAAACCTGCACCACTGAATACTGGAGTGTTGGGAGAATCTTTCTGTGTTGAGCACTACAAACCAACAAACAAAAAACCCACGAAACAACCAAACCCAGGGCACATTCTGAAATGGCAGCATGGTTTATGCATATAAAATAGGAATATATTTGAAGGTTTCCTTCCTCAGGCTGCTATGGAGTGGGGTCAGCACACTTTAGGAATGGCACATGCAGGGTCAGGCAGCCCAGCCAAGGGGATCACACAAACCCAGGCATTATTCCCTAAATCCTCAGGGAGCTGGGGAAGTGCCAGCCAACATGAGCAGGGCCTTGCTGTGAAAATACCCTGCAGTTATTTCACTGAATGGGTTTTTAGGTTGTATTAAATGCAAATTCACTTCTTCTTGCCGTGGCATGGGGGTTAGAAAGAGGCAGGGCACTCATCTACTCAGCTCCCCATGGCATTCAGGAGAGTGATTTTTTGACTGACCTCCTGTTTGAATTATCCTGCCAGCCTCAGAACAAAAGACTGCTTTATTAGATTGCTTGCCTTTGGGATTTTTTTTTAGGATTTAATGATCCTAGCCATGACTGGGAAAGAACAGAGCATGTCAAATACCGTAACTTTCCCTAAAATTTTAAATTAAACTAGAAGAGAGCACACTGACATGCAAAACCCTTGACAGCTCTCTGGATGAATCCAAGTTGGCATTTGGTGGTTGTGTTAAAATAGACATAATGGCTTGTTAGAGCTCAAATGTCTCCACCACTACTTCCTGAGTGAGCAGGAGGGCTGGACACAAATCCTGGGTTTAAAAGGCCACGGTGCTGGTTCCAAGGTCAATAATTGTGAATTACTCAAGTGATAGCACCCAGCTCTGCCTGAAAGGAAAGGTACAGCCTGGTTTGACAGACAAAGCTCTGGCAGGCTTTATGCCTTTCACAAATGCTTATTTATGGTCATGTGGATGCACCTTGTGGGCATGAGTAGGGGAGTTAAACCACTGCTCTGTATCTGAAGGTTTACATGGGATATTGGGAAGAAATACTTTTCTGTGAGGGTGGTGAGGCCCTGGCACAGATTTCCCAGAGAAGCTGTGGATGCCCCTGGATCCCTGGAAGTGTCCAAGGCCAGCCTGGATGGGGCTTGGAGCAACCTGGGATAGTGGAAGGTGTCCCTGCCGTGGCAGGGGGTGGAATGGGACAGGCTTTAGTGTCCCTTCCAACCCAAACCATTCTGGCATTCTGTGACCTTAGATATGCAAACAGTGAACCCAAAACATTGCAAAGTGGGGGAGGAGTGTAAGATTAAAACCTCAGCACACTCAATTTTACACCTGTCCAGGAACCAGAGCCTCTGTGAAAAGGTGCTGGAGGAATATCAGTCACTTTCTGGGTGGAGGTTTGATGTCTTACCCACAAGAGTGGATCATGACACTCCTCTGACAGGGGCTGGCAAGACCAGGTAGCTGAGCACCTTCTGCAGCAGCCACATTTCTGTCTCACACTGTCAGAAGGGTGACAGGATGCCACAAGAGATGTCATTAAACATTTTGTGTCACCAGCACATCAGTGTAAGACCCTGGCTGAGCTCTACATTCACACAGTAATGACAGTCTCCAAATCACACCATAATGCTCATTTCATTTCTTCCCAAAACATCCATGATAGAGTAACTTAGGAAATAAAGCCTAAAATTTCAATTTCCTAAGAATTTGGGAACCAGATTTGTTAACCTCTAGAGCAACTGATTTACTACTGTAGCAGGAGGTAAATCCTTTTATTTGCTGTACATTATTGCAGAAGAACTTGTCATAATTTGTAACCCAAATCCTCAATCTTGTGTGCATTTGATGAGCACGTGGGAGGTTTATTTGTCTGACTGCTGTCCTTGAACTGAATGCATCCATGCCTTTAAGAAATGTAATTTTGGCTTGTTTAAATGTGCTCAGGATATGGGGCTTGTTTTAAACTTACTATGGGAAGACTCACTGAATGATTATTCTGTTTTTTAATATTCATGTTAATGTTTCTTGTTAATATATAAAAAGGGACAGGGACACTGATTCAGGTGGAATGTGTAAGTAGTTTTCAAAAGTACCTAGAAGCACATGTCAAAGAAAGGATGAGTGATATTTCCCACATGAGCTAGAGCTTCCAACTACTCTCATCCCAGAGAATTCTGTGAACCTTATGTGGTTTTTCTACTTGGTAATCCTCAGCAGGACTCTCTGAAGTTCTGCCTTAATTTCCTTTTTAAGCCAGGAAAGCTTTTTCCATCCACAACTTCTGGCAAGGAATTCTAAGGTTCAGCTGACCACAGCATGAAGAAACATCTCTTCTTCCCCTGTATTAATATTGAAATATGCAAATCCACACTGACCTTCTTTTCTATGTTTGTTGTTTGGGGTTTTTTTTTTGGTTTTGGGTTTGTTTTGTTTTGTTTTGTTTTTTTTAATGATGAATTTACCCTGAATTCTCATGTCTTTGCCATGTTATCATGGCTTACATACAGATAATTTCCACTGCTCCTGCTGTCCCTGTTCCATGAATGCTGAGCAAACCCGGAGCCGCTGGGTTTCCTCTTCCACCCCCCGGCTCACGCTCCAAGGACAAAGAAAGAGCCGCATCCTCGAGCAGCTCCCAGCAGCTTTTCACTTTCTGCCCGGGTTTTACAGGTGCTAAAACTGACACAACCGGCTTGAAGGCTATTGACACCCTGCCGCTCATCCCTGTCCCGCTCTGCCACGGTGGTTTTGGTGAGGGCAGCTGTGAGACAGATCAGAGACCGGAGCCAGAGAAGAGAGGAGACGCAGCTACTCCTCAGTTTGAGCTCTGCCACCGAGCCCCGGGGCAGGCGGTGCAACCAAAGGAGCAGTTCAGGAGGAGGTGAGAGTGTTTTAAGCTTTGAGGAGGTTTCGCGTTACGTTCACCCTGGAGTCAAGCAGCAGCTCGGAATATTTTTATCAGCAGGGAGCCCCGAGTACTTTGACTTTTAAAAGCCTGAACGGCATATGCAATAAACCAGATGTGCTTTCTGTCTGCTGAATGCAGCCCCATCACCGAGGTTTCCTTCTGTGGCCATTTGCAGTCCGTGTGAGACTGGGACTAGAGGGCACGATGCCTCTGGAAAGGGAATTAATAAATTAATAATCAATTACACATTTATACTGGCAAAGAATCCCACCATTGTAATACACAAGTGACCCGAATGGGAATAAGCTTTGATTTTATGATATTACTTCCTAGTTCCCTCTGCCAGGAAGAGCTGCTTGGCAAGGCAGGGCAGGCAGAGCCAGATCTGCACCCCAGCTCGGGCAAGGACCAGGGGCATGGTGCTGAAACAGAGCTCTCAAGCCCAGGGCTGCAGGTTCATGGGCAAAACCTCCAAGCAGGAATTCTCGGGTTTCCAGAGCAGCCTGATCCAACGTTACAGCTGCCCTGCACCAGGGCTGACCCTGAGCACCTGCAGCTGAAGGCTGGGAGGGGCAGGGAAGAGGCTGCAGAACCTGTTGGTGCACTCAGGGCTGTGGCAGTCCCCTCCTTTCCCGTCACTGTTTGTCCCCAGACGTTACCAAAGTCCCGCTTTGGAGAACACGTGTGGAATGCTTGGGGCACAGGTATCGTCCCTCAGAGGCCAGATTCACCTCAAGGTGTCCAGGGGGCACCAGTTTGGGGTGCAAAGCTCTGCAGATGCTCCCAACAGGCTCTGCCTGTGCTGGGATCACACCAACGGAGCAGCCAGCAGGGCAGTGACATGGCAGGGCTTCTGTCCCCTTCAATGAAGTGTCAGGGCTTCTTCTGTCCCCTGCTGTCCCCTCTCAAAGGGCCACAAAGATGTTCCGAGGAGTGGAACACTTCTGCTCTGGAGCCAGGCCGGGAGACTTGGAGAACAGAAGGCTCCAGGGAGACCTTACAGCAATTTCCAGTGGCTGAAGGGGCTCCAAGAGAGCTGGAGAGGGACTTGGGACAAGAGCCTGGAGTGGCAGGACAAAGGGGCTTCCCACTGCCAGAGGGCAGCATGAGATGGGATATTGGGATGACATTCTTGGCTCTGAGGGTGCTGAGGCCCTGGCACAGGGTGCCCAGAGAAGCTGTGCCTGCCCTGGATCCCTGGAAGTGCCCAAGGCCAGGCTGGATGGAGCTTGGAGCAGCCTGGGAGAGTGGAAGGTGTCCCTGGCCATGGCAGGGGGTAGAACTGGATGATCCCTTCCAGCCCAGGCCACTCTCTGATTCTATGAAAGATGGTGGCAGTCACTTCATTCATCTGGGACTGTGGCTGACAATGAAGGGGACAATCCTGTGTGCAAGGCAGAGACTTAATCCTGAGAGTGCAGGACAGGGCAGGGCAGAGCCAGAGCACTTGGGTGGGGCAGTGACCTGGAGGGGAATGGAAATGCAGGTGACAATCCCTGAGAGCCTCCCAGCGTGGCCTTGGTCCCACAGCACCTGGGCAAGGGGAGCACAGCAGGTCCAGTGACAGTGGCCAAGAGTCCAGCAGATGCCAGACAAATCCAAAGAAAGCATGGAGGCAGGTCCAGGAAGCCAGGAGCAGGTCAGGATCAGCAAGGCACAAGGCAGGGCACAGAGAGACCTCAGCATCCCTCAGGCAAGGGAATGAGCTTCAGTGCAGCTCCTGAAATACAAGAAGGAGACCCCAGACAGGTCCTTCCACACACTCAGAGCTCAGCAGAAGGACCCAAGGCCATGGCTGAACCTTGTCAGAGCTCCCCCAGCACCGGCAGCCACAATCCCAGGGAAGAGAGGAGGCTGCAGTGCTGCATGCAAGGCCCCAGTGAGGTCTCCTCTCTCCCTGTACATCCTCTTGTCACACTGCATTAACATTTAAGATCAGACACAGGCCAGGAGCCTCTCCAGCTGACCAGGACTGTGAGGGAGCTGTTTGCAGCTTTGTGCTCCTTAAAACAAAGCCTCCCTCTCTCTGTTCCCTTTCCCCCTGTAATTCACAGCATCTTCAGGCTTTAAAACTTGTCAAGTGCTTCATACTGGAGAGCTGTGGTGCTTCTTGGGAAGTAACAGATCATTCAGAATAAATGTTATGACAGTTCTTCCATCATTGCTGCTGCTCCTCCTCCTCCTCAGGAGGTGCTGTGGCAGCTGAAAGCACTGACAGGACATGGTTTAAAAGCTCAGCCATTTTTCTGCCTCACAAATAAGCTAATTAAATGTATTTCTACCTGTAAATAAAGGTCAGGGTTAATCCTCTGACCTGAGAGCAGGGCTCCTGTTGATGCAGCTGAACTGTGCTCCTGTTCTCCCCACAGAACAGGCTGGCTCCTCCCTTCTGCTGGTCCATGGCTCTCTCAGAGCCTGAGTCAGTCAGGAGATGCCAACATGTGCACAGTACAGCCACAGACAAGTGTCCACACCAGTGTCTGACCATCTTCACTTTTGTAGGTGTCCATGCAGTCCTTGGGGTGGGTAAGTACTTAATTCTTTGTAAGAAGTGATCCTAAAAACTGTCTCATTTTCTTCTCTGATTCCCAACTCAAAAAGGGACAATTTCAATGTACCTGGCATCCACAAGCTGCTGACTTTTAGTCCCCCTTCTTACATGGCAAGTTCCAGACTATATGGAGAAATACTTGGGGGAAAATCCAGTCCCAAATGAGGTCAGACATGACAATTTCCTCATCCCTTTCAGCTCTCAGTATCTGAGGATTTGGGTGCTGATACTTCTGCCTTTTCCAGCTTTCTTTTATTTGCCTGACCTGTGTCACTGACCAGTCTGGCTGAGCTGGAGGTCCAGCTTTTCCCTCAGTGCCTCGTGTAGGGATGCATCCCTTCAAAGAGGCAGGAACGACCTTGGTTTGCAGCATCTCCTGTCCCCTGTGGCCCTGTCAGACACCAGATAAAGAGCCTCTGTGCTTGATGAGTGCTCTTGCTTTCTCCGAGCCAGAAGAAATATTTCAATTTCACAGCCTGAGTTTTCACCTCAGTGTTTCCCTTGTTAACCCTTCCCCACCTGCTCTCAGGCTATTTTTATTCCTCCCAGTCTCCAAGAAGTTTCAGACTGCAGGTTAGGTTTGACTAATTAGCAGTAGGCAAATATGCAGTTTTATAATGTTCAAAGAACCTTTTTTCCCCCCCTGGGGATTCTTAGAATTAGTGATTTAGAGTAATAACATCATCCACCACACAAACACACCCTGCTGGAGCACCTTCATGCTGAATGCACAGCAATGGAGAGCTGAAAATTTTAAAAAAGCTTATCAAAAGTGGCCAGGGATGATTAGTGGGGGAATTGAGGTCTGGCAGTAGCAGCCAGGAGCACCAGAGCTCACAGCCCCTCTAAAATGCTGTTGTTTAATGAATCCTGGTGACAGGATTAACACAGGAGGAGGAACTGTGGCACCTGCAGTGGGTGACACTGCTGCTGTAACACACCCTGCTCATCCAAAGAGAGAGGAACAGTGGAGTTACTGCTCCCTCCACCCCTGCTTCACACCCCTGTCCACAGGGATGCAACCTTTGAGAAGATGTCTCATGGATTCACTGAATCATTTTGATTGGAAAGGATCTCTAAGATAATCAAGTCCTAGCATTAACCCAGCACTGCCATGTTCTGAACCAAACCATGTCCCCAAGTGCCACATCCACCCATTTTCTGAACACTTTCAGGGAAGTGTTCTACTACAATGTGTAAAATATGAGGTTTTAAGGTTCAAAATTCTGGGATAATAAGAAACCAAGGAAAATCTTTTCCAGAGCAAAGGTGCTTTGTAGGTATCATAACAGGAGAATAGAACAAAAATATGAATCCCTGCAAGCATTTTTTTAAAAAGCATCCCACCTGTCTTTGCTTTAAAAATCTTAGAGGCTTTAATTTGGGTTTATGAACCTTTGGGGGATGAGCATCTGGAGGTGATGTATCCAGATACCACAGAAACTGCCATGGCAGGGACACCTCCCACTATCCCAGGGTGCTCCAAGCCCTTCCAACCTGGCCTTGGACACTTCCAGGGGTGGAGCAGCCACAGCTTCCATGGACAGCCTGTGCCAGGGACAGAAACTTCCCCATCTTGCTGCCACATCCCTTAAGACCTCATTGCAGCCTGATCCAGAGCTGCTTCCTGAGCAATGCCCACACATCCCTTGCAGCCTGCAGAACAAATATTTGGTGGGTATTAAGCAGGGAAGGATGTAGAAAATGACAATGTGCTCACATCTGAACAAATCCCAGAAGTCAGGGAGAGAGGCTCAGCCTTACAGGTGGTTTCAGTGTTGTTTTCTTAAATTTCCTCCCAAGAGCCCACATTTCACTGCTCTCAGCAAATGATGCCTTTGCTCACAAATATTGTTTCTCCCAGAAACCTCCCTTCTAGGACAAAGCTCATCCAACTGTGGCACTACAGCATTCCAGTTACATTTAATCCAAATTAACTTGTCTCAGTTTTCACACATCAGATACCACCAGTGCTGGTAACAGCCCATAAAACTGCAAGGGAGACACCAAAGCACTGGGAAAATTATTCAGAAAGTCTGCTTCATTAGGGAGAGAACAAACCAAAAGAAAATCACCAGCCTCAGGAACAGAAAATGAGCTGTGTCCCTCAAACATGATGTTTGCTGGGAATAATGTGGCATATTCATGCTGACTTTTGCAAATGCTGCAATTACTGTCTGGCTGCCCTAAATAGTCCCATTTATCTCGGGAGACTTTCTCTGCTCTGTGTGATTTTTCACGGCTCTTCCTCGGAGCTGTTGGCTCCCCGGCACAGTTGTTTACATGCTTGTTATTTTTATGGTTTTCCCCTTCATTTCCCTGTAAGTAGAACAGCAAATAAAAGGTGTAGAGAGGGTGTGAGCGAGTTCCTGCCAGGGGTCAGTGGCAGCTCAGTCAGGCCAAGCAGCAGAAGGTGGTTCTGACAGCGGGTTCATCCTACAATTGTTTGAGACAAGTCAATGGCTAAGGTTGACTTTAGAGAAGGAAAATGATTGATGTGGTGCTCTGGAAGGAAAACAGGAAGAAAATAAAGGCAGAGACACAGTTTTACTTCAAGAAATGAATTGTTTTCACCTCAGAATTAAAGGACACATTATTCCCATTTGTAGCATCAGGAGAATTTGATTCAGCCACACCTTACTTGTCAGTGCCAGCAGGGATGCAGGAGAAAATGTGGCCATGGAGATGTGATTAAATACCCTTTAAGGAAGTTTTCTGATTATTTTCCTTGGCTCATATGTCCTAACTAGACCCAGGTGCATCCAGTGTTTGGGTCAGAAATTATACCCAAAACCTTTTTCTGTTCTGTGGGTTTCAGGTGTTGGTCAGTAGCACTGAAGTGACCAGCACTTTACAGAATGTGGAAGAAACATTTTCTAGTGTAGCCAGGATCTAAAAGCCTAGGCAGAAAGAGTCACAGAATGGAATCACAGAACTTTTTAGGTTGCTAAGGTCTTCTGAAATCAAAATTAACCATTAACACTGCCAAGGCCACCACTACACCATGTCTCTAAGTGCTACATCTACACATCTTTTAAATCCTTCCAGGAATGGTGACTCTCCCACTTCCCTGGGCACCCTGTTCCAATGCCTGACCACCCTTCCCATGAAGAAATCTTCCCTAATATCCAATCTAAACTTCCCCTGGTGCAACTTGAGGCCATTCCCTCTCATTCTGTCACTGTTCCCTGGGAGAAGTGACCAATCCCCAGCTGGCTGCACACTCCCATCTGGGAATTGTAGAGATCAAAAGCCCCTCTGAGCCTCCCTTTCTCTGGGAACCCCCAGTTCCATGTGGTTTATATACAAATCTATATGTAGGTTTGCATATATAAAAAAAACCCTATATGTTCCAGCTGTTTCTTGCCTCAGAATCTGAGGCTGAATCTGTGCAGCCACTCTTACATTGATCCTGATTTATGTTTACAGACATTGTGTGATTTTATCACTCCCTCATTTACCCACATCCATTAACACTTCCACATCTGACTGTCTAGTTAGATACCAACTGGCAGCAACAGCTTCATGGCTGGATTTTCTCTCCTTCTGTTCCTTAATTCACCATTAAAACTTCATTCTTATTGTGATGGTAAAGGGCTTAGTTACTCGTTATTACTGTCCCAAAGGCCAGGCAGATGCCCTGGACAAACACTTGGCAGATTTGAGCACCAGGACTAAATCTAATAGGGTGATGCAGAATGCAACAGAAATTATTTCCCAGCTGATCCATAATCCTCCATCAGAAAAGCAACATTTGTCTGCCTTTGTCTGACAGCACTGATTTGATCAGGACATCCAAGCTACAGGTACAGGATACCTCACCTACATGACACCTGCAAAAGATGATCTTTAAAAGGTCTGTTCCAACTCAAAGTATTCTATGATTTTTGAAATCTCTGTGTGGTTTCTTACATAGCCAATCCTAATTTCTCACACAGGGAGGGAAATTTTGGGATGCACTGGAAGGAAGCAGGCTGGACTTTGGCTGCTTCCTGATTCACATTTTATTTACATGTTTAAATTTAGGTTGTACTTTAAGCTTCTATCTTATCATAAGGCAAACTCTTCCTATGCAGAGGCATAAATAAGATTTTCACTACATCATGCCAGAGTTTTATATATCTCTGTCCACCAAGATATCTTTTAGTATCAAATTAAGTGAGGCACTGAACTCCCAGCACAGACATTTTGCTGCTGCTGCAGGAAAGAGAAATTGTCATTCCCAAACAGATCGATGCAGTTTCCTGTCTCTGACAGTGGCCAGTGCTGAATGTTTCAGAAGACAATATAAATCCTTCCCTTCTTCCAACCTGCTCTATCCATAAGTGCACACACTGCACTTAATTGTTCAATCCGGAAAAATAATATCTTCCTAACCTTAGCTGATTGTAATTGCATAGAGCTTTATTTATATCAACATCAATATTCATCTGGATGGGTATTACCAGCACTGCTACAGGAGGCACTGAGTGTTTTATTACTGCTGTTCTCTAAAGGCACTGTGCCAGTCCAGGACTTCTGGCAATCCTTCATTCCCCTGATAGAAACCGCCCACTTCGTTGCCGGAACTCCCTGCAGGAATCCATCCTGCCTGTACCCACAAGCCAGAATTCCACAGGGTCATAGAATCACAGAATTATTTGGGAAGGAAGGGACCTGAAAGATCATCATCTTCCAACCCCCTCGTCATGGGCAGGGACACCTTCCACTATCCCAGGCTGCTCCAAGCCCCATCCAACCTGGCCTTGGACACTTCCAGGGATCCAGAGGCAGCCACAGCTTCTCTGGGCACCCTGTGTCAGGGCCTCACCACCCTCACGAGGAAGAATTTCAACCCAATATCCCATCTAACCTTGCCCTCTCTCAGTTTGAAGGCATTCCCCCTATTGCTGTCATTCCAGGCCCTTCCCCAAATTCCCTCTCCAGCTCTCCTGGAGCCCCTTTAGGGCTCTGAGGTCACCCCAGACCTTTCTGTTCTCCAGGTGAACACCCCCAGCTCTCCCAGCCTGGCTCCAGAGAAGAGGTGTTCCAGCCCTTGAAGCATCTCCGTGATCTCCTCTGGACCAGCTTCAACAGGGCACTCCGAGGTGGGGTCTCATGCAGACAGAGCAGAGGGGCAGAATCACCTCCCTTGACCTGCTGAACTGAATTTTTCCGTGCCCTCATTTGTTACCAGGATTCTCTGTTCATTCCTCAGGTTTCAAGAGCAGGGAGCTGTTCCCTTTTGCCTACTCAGATCCTCTGTGAATTCCCCAGCTCGCTGCAGCCATGGCTCTGCCAACTGCTCAGCTTTTCCTTACTGGCACTGCTCTTGCTCTTATTATCACCCTGCTCTGGAGCCTCAGCTGCAGATTCACTGCTTTAACACCAGAACAAAGCACTGTATCAATTAGTTTGACCTCCCAGCTCACAGGGGCCACTACATTTCATCCAGTTCCCTTTGAGCTGTGCCTTGAATTCTTTATTTTTAAAGCACTGGCAGCTGTATGGATTTATCCGTCCCCGACATGGCTTTGTGTGGAGTCAGCGTGGTTTCCATATGATTTAATGGTTCAGGATCAGCAGTGCATACAAATGGAGCTGCACTTGTTCTGGAGCCAATTTGGGTCTCGCAGCGATGCAGAGCTCAGCTGGTTCTGCTCGGAGCCAGCTCCAGCCTCTCTGTGCCACATGTCACCCCCCTGGAGCAGGAAGTTTGGGACAGCAGTGACAAGGTGTCCCACCAGCGCTGCGTGAAGTCATCTCTGGCTCAGCACAGCAAAGTGATCAATCTCTGCCGCTCTGCAGAGCTGCTTTGATGGTCCCCAGCACAGGCAGGGCCCGGAATCTCTGCCTGTATTTGCATCTCAGCTAATTAACAATCCCTCCTGCGAGCTGCAGAAGCTGTCTGAGCTAAAGCTAACAAGCTCTGAAGCACCTGAGCTGACTCAGATTCAAGCGTTTCAAGCTGCATAACAGAGTGTTCTCAGATGGTGCTGGGTGAGAATATCGAGCTGGATTTACACATCTTTACTAATGCAAAGGCAAAAAGGTAAATTAAACTTTAGGGGGAAAAAAGAAAGGGAAATATCTAGGGGAGAGAGGAATTATTGTGCCATGTTCCCCTCAAAAGGGTATTAATTAAATATTAGTTCCAATCGGAGTGATCCTGGGGATATCACAGCCTCTTACAGGGTTGTGTGGTTGCCTCCAGCAATACACATGAATTTTCTTTTTCTACTTGCTCAGTACCATTTTTTATTTCTAATCTCTGCCTTGGTGTCACTTCTGAACAAGAGCAGGCTTTTAGGCAAAATTGCCTTATCCCTTTTCCCGACAGCAGACCGATAGAGGTTGTCAAAGTCCCTACCAAAAGCTCTCCGTTGTCACCCACTCCGAGAGCTCAGGATTTAATACGAGAGACAAGAGGAGCACGGAGACAGATGGGAGATGGCAAGAACACAGTAACACAAACAGTCTAATTTTATTGGAAAGGGTAAAAACTCCCTTGTGCTGCTGTTCTGCAGCGTGTCCCACTTACTGCCTTTCCACATAAGTCTCCACATGCAGAACCAGACATGGCATCCTTAACCTCCACCATCTCCCAAATTCACTGGTTAATTACATGCTGTAGAAACGAACCTCTTGTTTTTGACCTAGTTTGAGTGGGTAAATCATGTCTGATATGAGGTAATACACTTCTGCCTTTGCATAAAGAATAGTTTTGAGTGCTAGCAAGACATCAGGGTGGGAGTTTTTTTCATAATTCTGAATTATAACACCCTGAAGTAAATGAAAAAATAATTAATCACTTCGGGGTTGGGATCAGGCCAAGTGTGATCTTGAGACATTCTCAAGACACCGACCCACACATCAGGCATTTATTAGTTAAGGAGATGTAAAATCATCAACCCCTTTATCTACACACAGTAGAATATTTTAAAAATGGAGATATTTTTATAAAATTATTTGGGCAGAACTCATACGAATGCAGGCAGGGGAGCAAATAAGCATGTTGGTAGACAGGAAGGTTATGCAGGTAGAGATCACCCTGCAGCAGCTTGGATGAAATGTGGGTTTCAAGGCCTGAAGAAGCCACAAGCACAGGAATATTCCCTGCCCCATTAAGCAATTCACACATAATGGATTAACGAGTTGCTGGTATTTCTATCATGCTGGGGCAGTCATTAACAAATTCTGTTTACTGCCTGGATAGCAGATGGGGCCACCTACTCATGCCAGGGATGGAAACACTCCTAAAGCTTCAGGGCAGCATGGGGGGATGCTCAGTAATCCTTCAGGAAGTGTGTTAGTGGTTCAGGTATTAAGTGGGTTCACAGGAAATCCCAGGGGAAAGGGAAGCCTGAGTGAAGAGAACCACAGGCAGCCTTGGGATGCCTGAGGTTACAGATACCCCTGTATCCTGTCCAAGTGTGTCTCCACATCAATGCTCCTTCCCAGAAAAAGTCCTGGGATAAAAGTTTTGTTTAAGATGTGCTATTTCCTCCCCTTCAGCTCTCTAAACTCAAATGCTGACCTGGGGATTTTTTAATGAAGCCCCTTTTTGCTGTTCCCGTTTGTTCAACAGATAAACTGCCTATCAGCCTTTCATTTGTAATTTCAAGTGTGCTCAGCACTGAGGCTTGGCATAATTAAAGCCCCTTTTCAGTTATTCTGGACTGCAATATTTACTTTTTGTAACAAATACCAAAGAAATGGCTTTGCATGACTGATTGACTGAAGGAAACACTCCAGGTGCTCATCTGTTCTTCAGTAACAAGTTTTTTAAAATTTAAATGTAGAATTTTCCGGCTCTTTTTTTATCTTTGAATGCTCAAAACCTCAGTGACCCCCCGTGAACAGCTCTGAGTCAGTTCTTCTCCTGGTGTCAACACTTTGCATCCCCCTTCTGGAGCAGAATCTGCATGGAACACTGAAGAGTGAGATTTTGAACAAGCAGCCATGAATTTGTCTCACCAAAGTATTCCGAGCACCAGCCCCCAAACCCAAACGACCCAGATAATGAAAAGCTTTGTTGGAAATTCCTTCTCCTCCTTGAGTAACAAACTAGGTAGGAAAATACTCAGCACCAAGGAGTAGAGCAGAGTTTTTTCAGGCACTAGGCCCTCTACCAACAACTTGTTGCTCAGAAAAAAAAACTCGTTTCCCATTGCAGTGTCAGGTTCCACACATGGAATTAGCAAAAAAAGATAAGGAAAAGCCTCTACAAATACCTAAACAAAAGCTGCTTAGTTCAAGCTTTCATGGCCACATGGAGACTAATAGTTATTAAGGCAATCAAAGACTGTTTGGACATTAAAGTGTGTGTCCCATTTCAAGCATTTTACCCCAAAATGCCTGCAGGCTCTGTAGCTTTGCAGCCTCCTACTTTTCAACCTCGCGGACCAAGAGGGCTCTGTCTCAGGCAAGAATGCAGCTTCCAGCCAAGGTTTGTCACCGTGCATTCTGAGGCACAAATTGTACCACCAAGAAATCTCTAATCGATCTGAGGTAGGATAAAGTTGGATCTGCAAATCTCAGCATGCACAAACTCTGTGTCTTGGATTGGAAAATAGGAAAATTTTAGCCTATAAAAGGAGGGTGTTTCACAAACGTATGGCTTATTAAAAATTAGAATGACACAGAAGCAATTATTCATAACTATGCTGAGTGTGATCCCCCTCACACAGCCTACACCCAGAGCCGCTGCCATCAAAGGGGACTTTGTCACTGCTTTCAATGGACACAGGATGTGACCAGAGCAGCATCTGTAGCAGCTCCCAGAGAGGAACACGAGGGGAAAAAATCTTCATTTGTAACTCAGTGTTTCATCTTTTAAAAGATCAGCTTCAGATGTGCTTCGGAAACTCTTCTTTTGGGTATCTCTTTCTTCCACCAAGCTGCATATTTATCAGCTCTATCCTAGACATGACCTTAAGAGGTTATCTCCCAAGTGATCAGAACTTCTTTCCAATTTTTTTAATTAAAATAATCAGGGCTTGAAATCAGCTTCTTTTTTTTTTTTTTTTTTGTTTATTGCTCAGAATCATTGCTATTTTCATCATGAACAAGCAGCACATTTCCATGTCTTTTTTGAGACTTTCTGCTTATTTATTCGCTCATCTGCCTCTAGCAAGTTCATTCATGAGGACAGAAAAGCAAGAAACTGCAGGTGAAAGGGAATCAATAATCCATTTGAAGATTAAGGAAGTCAAGGAGATGTGGTTTCAGATTTTAATTCTAGCAAGGAATTCCTGCAGACCTCCGACAACTCAACCTCTCAGTAGCTTTGTTCCTCAGCTACCATGGAAAAGTGAGGCAAACACCCTTTTACTTTATAAGAGCATTTCACAGCAAAATAATTGAGGACCAGACTTGCT
>VZRH01000918.1:134931-180895 GCA_013397555.1 Urocynchramus pylzowi
TGCGTGTTCGCGGCAGGAACCGCTTCCCCTCAGAGCGAGTTTCCCCCGCCGCCGGGGTCGGGGCTGAGGCGGAGCCGCCCCGCTGTAATTGAACCCCTGGGTGAGGAGGGAGGGACGGAGGGAGGGAGGGACCGCGGGGGCTCCTTCTCTGCTTTGTGTCCAGGTGGCGAGGCCGAGGGGCGGCCATGGGGGTGCAGGACCGGCCCCAGTGCTTCTTCGAGATAGAGATCAACAGGGAGCCAGGTAAGGCTGTGTTCGGGGCTTTTAAATCACGTTTTTGCCTGCGTAATGGGCCCGAGCCGCTAGCAGCGAGTTTGGCCATTGATGCGTTATTTCTGAGTTACTTTTTAATAACTTCGGTTGTTTTCTGGGGGGCTGGATGCTCCTCGTTCCCCCTTGAGATCGATTTTTATTTGCACATATGAATGTAAAGGTTCGGCAGGGCTGATAAACGCTTTTCTGAAGGTAAAAAGCCGTCTGGTGATGTATTATATCTTTGTTATGCCACTTCTGTAAACTGTGGAAAATCGGGGCAGGCTGAGTGGAGACTGGATATTTACTCCTGTAAGTATTTTTAATGATACAGTAATTAGAGCTGGGAAGGAACTTAGGAGGTCATCTGGGCTAAATCTTTCCTTGTCCTGCTCAAAATGCGTCTTCTGAATGTAAAGGAAGAACTGTGCATTCAATCACAGAAGCACAGAACACCTCACCAGCTGGCCTGTTAAAAAAATCCCGATAATTAAAAGAAATCCATCTTTTAACTCATAGTTTCCCTATACAAGTGTAATGCCCAGAAGCGGCAGGCTGTGAGTTTTAATGCTCAACAGCAGCTTGGTTCCCTCTTGTGTTTTCCCCCTCTCTGTAAAGATGGGAGTGGAGATTTTTCTCACCCATCTCTTTGAACACGCATTTATCAATGCATATTAGTTGTCTCACACATACTCCGTGCTTTATCTTGCTGCCACTTGTCTCTAGAAAAATGAATGTATGTGATGTCTTCATTAGGCTTTCACTTTCATTTTCTGCTTCAATGTTTCTCTGAAAACCTTTGAATTAAGAGCTTATATCGCAGAGATTCCAAATTTCAACCTCATTTAGATGCAACTGAAACCCTTTTAGGGTTTTATTTTCACCACATTTTGAGAAGAGAGGTTCTGTTCTAACTTCAGAGACCTGATAGGGCATATCTATAAATCTGTTGCTTTTTAACTCCTGAGTTATTTTGATTGACACTGTGGTTTCTGAATACTTCCAGTGAGGAGATAAGTGACGATGTAAATGGAGTTTTAACGTGTTCCCTTGCTTTAATTTCAGGTGAAATTTACTATGGAATGAGACAATTAAAACTGTTTCAGCTTGGGTGGGTTTCCACTTAGGAATGGTAGTTTGATGGGATTGATTTAGAGCAAAGACAATTCATTCTCAATCTCATTTGCTGTTAATCTTTTTAGGTTTAGTGTGGGTTTTTTGGTTTTTTTTTTGTCCTGACTCCTTCTAAAGGATCTCTCCCTGTAGTGTTTTCTCTGCTCTCCCTGCACAGGTTGCTGCTCCCATTTCATAATCTCTCCTCCTGCCTCATTCCCTCCTCAGCCTTGAGCTGTGCATCTCGAGTGAAAGTGGATTACCTCGTTTTCCCCCAAACCTATTTGGGTTTGGTGACTGATAGAGCTGTCAGGGAGGAATTGCAGAGTTGGTGTTCTTGGTGGTGCAGAGCTTGGGTTACCTGGAGCAGACCCAGGGCTTTGGCTCTGTTTGTGTCTGCATTTATTTTCTCTTGAAAGTAACAGGAATCTCCCAGCTGCACATCAAACTTGGAGCCCTGCTGGTTTCATTACACCTGACTCATGGCTTGGATTTTTGCAGGAAAAATGCCAGTTTGTAAAATTGGTGTTGGGACTTGTGTGCTGTCTGGTCATGCTACTTTATTCTGGTGCCTGTTTATTAATTCACCGTGCAACTCTGTCTTGGGATTTAAGGATATATTTAAAAAGCTTACATGTTGCTCTCTTAGCTCTAAGATGACCTTCAAAAGCTGAATCAAGTGGTAAATCAGTGCTTCCAGATGACACCAAGCACTAACTCTGAGAGATGTGCTCTCCTGCTGGCACTGGTGAGGTATTCATTTTAACTTTTAAGCTGCCAGCACATTTCCAAATGAACATTTTGCTTTTTTTGACTTCAATAAATAAGCTGTTATGCTTATTGCATTTTAGGAGAAGTGGGGAGCAGAACAGCCCTGTATTTTGTTGCTAGCCAAGAAAAAAAGCCTTGCCCCCACCTTGTGTGCATTGAAAAGCTGAACCAACATCTCAGAAAAATGCAGAGAGAAGGGGATGTGCCTCTTGCAGCACTGGAAGCATCTTTTTGCCTGCAGAACACAAAACTGTGTCCTTTTTTGCACTGTAGGTTGCTGTGAGTCCAAAACCATTCCCCCCACGCAGCTGCCAAATCTTGGCTCTGCCCTTCCAGGCTCTGCTTGGCCAGGGTGTGCCAGGATACCTGTAGCAATTAAAAGTCAGGTCAGTTTTACTCTAATAAGATCCCTTGGAAAATGCAGGAGTGAAGCTCTGTTTTGGCTGTGCTTCCAGAGGCTTTATTACAGCTTTTGTGTCCATATTTTATTACAGCTACAGAATCTTGGTATAAAACTCAGTGCCAGCTTGTACTTGCCTCTTGCAGTGGGGCAAACTTTGTTGGCTTGGTGTTTTTTAGAGCTAAATTTAGCCTGCTTTTAAATAAGTTGCCTGTTCAGCATTTTTTTAATGAATTCAGGTTGTGGCTCATAATTTTTAAAGGGCAAATGGAAAACAAATCAGGAAGAAGCATTTATTTTGATACTGGCACAAACAGTGCTTCTCCTTTCTTTTTGGGCCCCCCACCAGTGGATTTGGGCACACTGAGTGTGCACACAGGATGAAACTGCTTACAGTATTCCAAGAATTTTGGGATGGCAGCAGATGCCTGTTTAAATAATTCTGTCTTTACTCTGTGAGGCAGAATCTGTGTGAAGCTGCAGCCTTTCAGGTGCCGTGGTAATTGGAGCAGATGTCCCACCAGGATGTCACAGATGCATTTGGCTGCTCTAGCAGCTCCTGTGGCCATCCAAGATCTTTTTCCCACATCTCACCCCACCCCCTGACTGGTTTCATCCATCATGAAGTTTGGTAAATTTCCTCAGTTTTGCTTTGTTTTATTCTTATTCATAGAATAATTTATCAATTAATCAATTTTTTTTTCTTTTTTTTTTTTTTTTTCTCCTGTCTTCTGTTACTGTTTGACCCCTGGCTCATTGATTTGTTCCACTTCAGTTTCTTTCATTCCTGGGATGTCCCTTCCCATAACAGTCAGTCTGATCTTTCCTTACTTCCCTCTTTCTTATCACTTTAGCCTGAAGTTTGGGGTATTTTGGGATTTCAGCTGCTATGAATTTATGTGAAAGGAGCACCCTTGCAATTGTCATTCTCTTGTGCCTCCATTAATAGACCCAGTGATGCCTTGTGGGGTTTTTGTTAAATTCCTAAAGACAGAAACTGCTCTCAACTGATTAAAATTAATTAATGCTCCACATTAACTTTTAGTCTTTAGAAGGGAAAAAGTTATATATGTGCAGAAAATAGAACCCAGAACTTTGGCTGTCCATGGGCAGCCACTGTGAGTGGGACAGCAGGAGCCAAGGGAGATCCCATATGGAGAAAACCCTTCTCAGGGGTGGTAAATGGAGATTGGAAAGGAATTGATTCAATAAAAATTTTATTCAGAATAATCATGTGCAGTTGTTGTCAGTGCAGGATGAAATACCCTGAAGTCTCACCTTGAGGTCTGGAACAAGTTGGATCAGTAAATAAAAACTGCTCAGCCTCTTCTGCCAGGAGAAGGCCAAGTGCTGCATCTCACTTCCATATCCCTGGGAAACTGAACCCAGGGAGTGTTTGGTGTGTGCAGGACTGAAATAAGTTTGGTTTTGTGGAGAATGGAGGAAACTTCACATGGTATTTGTGGAAGAATGGGCTTAGAGAGCCAGGGAGAGAAGTTGATGGAGCTTTTCCTTGCCAAGAGTGCAGGTGGGGCACGGAGGTGTGAACAAAGTGTTGATGTGTGAGGGCTACAGACCCCTGCTCAAGGCAGCTGGGGCATCCATTCTTCAAACTCATATTTTAAATAAAATCTATTCTTGTTCCACACTGAGGTTTTATTGCCTTGAAAACTGTAGCCACATTTCTACTTCGAAGACTTTTTTTTTTTTTAAATACATATGCCTTAGCATTGACAGATTTAGGGATAAACAAATTAATAAAATTCAAATGGGGTCCTTTTAGTGAGCTGTTATTTAAACTTGTATGCAAATCTGTCTGAGCCTTTGGGCCCTTGGCAGCCATCCTGGGCTGTGCATCATTGTCTCACTGGTTGTAATCCCTGCTTTCTCCTTCAGCAGGATATTCCTGCTGATAGGCTGGGAAAAATACCTCTTGTTTGGTTTACTCTTAAGAAATTGAGACAAGATACAATCCAGTAGATACAGTTTTGAAAAAAACAGATTTGTTTTGGGAGTGTGTAGCTGAACTTGATACCTGTGTGGCCCAAACATAATAAAATCTAGCAAAACAGTTCCCATTACTTGGAGTGTAACTTGAAACAATGTGTGTTTGGCTCCCAAGGTTTTTTCCCAAAAGATTAAGCAGCTAAATTAGAGGATTTACCTTTGAAACAGTAAACATTTGAAATCAATTATTATTTTAATAAACTTTGCTAGCAGGAGCCCTTATTTCAGTATAGCATGGATATTCCTACCCTGAGTTTCTACCACTTAATGTGAATCAAGTACTAGCTCTTCCTCAGCTGGAAAATTGTTAAGGAGTTCAAACTAAAAGATGATTTTTTTTTTCTTTTGTTTTTGAAGACAGAGTTCTGAAATTGGATTATTTTTGGTCATTTTGCCTTCTGGTTTCTCTAATTGGTACAGCTCATTAGCTGCAGAGAGCTCGTCATCAAATTTCCAAACAGCTTAGATTTTATGTAGGCATCACTTGCTGTATGTAATGTACATATTTTTTAAAGAATCAGAGTAAGTGGTGAAAGAAGGAAGTTCAAAGCCTGTTTACAAATAATAGTTTATCAAATTATTGTTTCATAAATAATAGGCAAGTGCAATCCCAGCAGTTTTTACTTTAGCCTGGAGCTGAGGTGTCTGTGCAGGTTCATTTCTTGATTAAAGCCAACTGAGGACTCTGAGTAGGTTTGTGAGCAGCTTTTGCTTACTTGACTGACTTTTTAGAGGATTTTTGTTTATTTATTTTAATTTACTGTTCAAATATTATGGTTAGTCACAGAGAGCTGTTCCCTGATCAGATCACTTAACCTTTGCATCGGGGAAATGAAGCTGAAGAAAGCAATGGAAATTGTCTGCAGTGAAGGTGGATCATTTCAGAGGAGAGGTGTCTAGATCTGGGGAAATAAGCAGCATCTCAAATGCTTTTTTTATCTGTGCTATATCAGCATATACCTCAGCTCCAAGTTTAAAATGAGACTTTTCTTTTTTTGTGAGGGATGAGGCAAGAGAAAGGTTTGTAGGTGCTAATCATACATACTTCTATTAATTTTTTTATTAGCAGCTGTTCTTTCTTGCATCTTTGACCAAGGTGTGAAAATGGGTTTGATCTTTCTCTGGCACATTTCATTGCCTGTTTGTCAGTGGAAAATACACCCTCTCAGTGATAATGGTATTCATGCAGTTGCAGTAAAATGCAGCCAGTAACCCAGCAGATGGATGCACAGCGTGTGGTTTGTGTCTCAGGAGCAGACAGCAGCGTTTTCTGGGCTGCATGGAGCTGGGTAAGCAGTGCTCCAGGTTTTATGGAGTAGACAGCCCTCATCTTATAAACTGGATCTGTCATCTTTGGATCTTGGGTAGATGTGCATTACAATTTGTAGGATTAAAGGGCATAAAAAGATCAGGCTGGATGGGCATGGAGTAACCTGATCTAGTGGAAAGTGTCACTGCACATGGAACTGGATGATTTAAGGTCCCTTCCAGCATTCTGTGATTTTTATGAGCACCTGGCAGACTTTGTTATTGACAAAGCACTGGTGAAAAATACTGCTGAAACTGATACCTTAGTTATGAATGTCTCCTTCCATCTTCTGCCTTGTCATCTGCAAGAACATAAGAGAGTTCTTCCAGTGGAACACCACAGTGGTGCTGTCTGCTGCTTCAAGTGCTAAATGTGGTGGGTTTGTAAGTAGGGTTTGCAGCAAAATCCTTCTACAATTTATGCCTCAGAGTACAAGTTCCTTCTGGAGCCTGCAGGGACTGACAGCCCTCAGTTACTTGGCAGCTGGCACCTTGGTGAAGCAGCAGCTGGGCTGGAGAGCAGACTGGGGGTAGTGACAGCTTTTTCCCTGGAAAGTGTCGTGTGTTATTTCACACAGTGAATGCAGGAGGAATCTTCTCCTGTGGAGACAGAGACAGTTGGGGCTGTTCAGCCTGGAGAAGAAAAAGCTCCAGGGAGACCTTAGAGTCTCTTCCAGGACCTACAGGCGCCCCAAGAGAGCTGGAGAGGGACTCACATGGGCATGGAGCAATGGGACAAGGCAAAAAACGGAAGGAGGATGGGTTTATAGGAGATATTAGGCAGAAATTGTTCCCTGTGAGGGTGGGGAGGCCCTGGCACAGGGTGCCCAGGCAATCTGTGGCTGCCCTTGCATCCCTGGAAGTGTTCAAGGCCAGGTTGGGCAGATTTTGGAGGAACCTGGGATAGTGGAAGGTGTCCCTGCCTGTGGCAGTAGAGCTGGAACTGGATGAACTTTAAAGTCCCTTGCAGCCCAAAGCATTGTGGGGTTCTGTTCCATGATTCTGTCCAAGCTGCACGTGGCTCTCTGAAGCACTCAGTCTCTGCTCAGCTCAGAGGAGTGGAAATGGGATTTGTGTTCTCCTGAATTCCTGGGCTATCATGAAAATTGATAACTCTTCAGCTAAACTGTCTTCTCTGTTGTTTTCCTTGTAGGAATCTTCAATCCTCACAGCTTAGAATGGTTTCTTCACTTGCAAATAGCCTTTCTGTCATAGTGGTAGTTACAGACCTGCTGTTTGATGGGATCTTTGAATATTCCCTATTTCTTCATTCTATGGACACTCTCCCTTCCCATTTCCTTTGGATTTTCCTGCTGTAGTGATGAATGCTTAGAGAACATTCTTGCTGCAGTTAATGAGATTCAGACCTTTCAACAGCTCAAGGCATCTTGAATTTTTATCTGAGATTATCAAGTACTGATGCTGTTATTTTATTTCTTCCTTTCTGAACCAACAATTCACCATCTTATAATTGCATGTATTTGGAAGGAGCCTTAGAATTGAATGCAGTTTTTTAGGAGCCTTTCAATTTTGTTTTGGTGACTAAGTATTGAATAAAGTACTTTTTTTTTTTTTTCTTTAAAGAAAAGAAAAGAGAAGTTATTCCTGGAGTAGTTACTTTTTAAAATGATGAAGTCTTACCAGTGTGTACCACTAGAGTGTAGTGCTCATTGACAGATTGTTACTGGTCTCCTTGTAATTCTGCCCAACAGTGAGGCTTCTATGGATTATTTTACAACCTGCAGAGATACCAATTTTTTCTTTATTAATTATGTATTTTTTTTAAAGATTCCATACATTTGGGAGCAGTTTGTGGTGGTTTTTCTGTTTTAGTACTGTACATCCCAGTATCTTGGAAAATAAAATAGAAAATGTAAATCAGTTTTAAAACAGTTTTCTTTATATTCAACCACTTTTCAGCAGTATTTTAATAGATTTGGAGGCTGCATAGCACAGCTACCACCAGTAGCAAAGAGAAAATATTTAGTTCATAATATCTGGCAAGTGGAGCATTAGTCCTGCCTGCCTTTCATCTTCCCTGTTTGATTCATCTGGGTTTTTTTTAAACTGAAGGATTTTAGGCCAAGAGTGCCAATGCAGCTGTAATCCTCAGCACAATATGGAGCCAAGCCAGTTGGACTTTGTAGGTAATGATCACAGGGAAAACTGTGGAAATGTGATTATTAATGTATTTGTATAAACACAGTAATTGGGGAGGGAGTTGCTCCAGCTCTCTGAGGACCTGTATTTATGGGAAATCATTTTCAAAATGGAAAAGATCTGACTTGATTAAACTATTTTAGTAAATCAGCTTGGCTTTCCAGGTTCAAATCACAATGGAATCTCTAGGACTTCTGATAAATTGGATGGAATGATATTACTTAATGTCTTATTTTTTTTCAATTATGTTATTCTTCTTTCCTGCTGTGTGTTTTAATATATGCATACTTAAGATGTTTTCTTATTCTGCTTGATAAAATAACATTTTCTCAGAAAATTACGTTTTTAGATTGATTTATATGCAGATTTTCTTATTCCAGACAGGTCTAAATCTCTAATTTTTTTTTAAATTATTTTCTAGTTGGTCGAATTATGTTTCAGCTCTTCTCAGACATTTGTCCAAAGACTTGTAAGAACTTCCTTTGCTTGTGCTCGGGTATGTAGCTGATATTTCAATTTTTTATTAATAATAATTAATAGTTTTAATTTTAATAATAATTTTATTGATAGTAATAAATGTTACTGTTAATAATATTTTTATTGTTAATAATTATTTGTTTATACAAGTACAAACCACTGCCATATGCAAGGCCTGTGCCCACCTGAGGAGGTAAATCATCATGGAGAGGGGATGCTGTCCCATTCTGGACCACAGACTCTGCATTAAGCCATCATCAAGCCAGAGTATTTTTGGCACATGGAGGAGGACAGGGTGGTTCTGGCATTGCTGTCAGAAGTAGATTTGGCCCCTGGAAAGGTCCTTTCTGCCCAGAGAGAGGCTTTTAAATTCCAGCAGCTGGCCCTGCAGCTGCTGCCCAGCTGTGGAACAGGCAGGGCCCATCTGCTGTGCTGCTTTGTCAGGAGCTGATCCCTGCTGGTCTCGCACGGGCACCTCTTGGCACCCGATTCACAGTGGCCACACTGAGCTGCCAGCCCAGGTGCTACCAGGGCAGCCAGTTCTCCTCTGCCCTCCCATCTCCAAGGGCTGTGCAGGGCATGCAAAGAGCTGCTTAGGCAGGATGGGGCTCCAAGACAATGATTTTTCTTTTCCTCACAAAATTCATGCATGTCTAGAGCAAAAAGAGCAAGGCTGGTGCTTGGCCTAAAACAAAAGAGAAGCTGAGCTCAAGAGCAGTGTGCTGGTTTTGGTGGCAGTGTCTGAGCTCAGGGAGGTGCTGCAGCTCTTGCCAGTGGAACAACTGCTGTGTCTTTTACCTGACTGGGAGGGCACTGGCAAGACTCTAAAGGGGGGTAAGGAAAGGGACTGGAACTTCTGGCCACTGCCAAAGCTCCCATCTCAGTGTACCAGCTCTGTTCAAGAGCTTTAATTTTAAGTTTTAAATGGAACAGAAATGTTACCATTTATGAGTTCATAATATGTAACTTCAGAAAATACCATGAAAGTATTACAATGCTATAAAAATACTTCATTTGCTGTGAAGTATAGCACAGATCACCCATTTCATTGTTAATCTTTGAAGTTCTAAAATGTTTCAACTGATGTAATATTTGTTTAGAAAAGTGTGTTAAAAACTCCTCACTGGAGGGTTTTATAATATTCCATCTTATTAAAACAATTCAATTTCAGACTCTAGTCTGAACTGCTTTTCACTTCTGGGTCTGCAGTAGAGGCAGCCCTGGTGATGTTCTGTTGGTCCAGGAATGGAACTGTACCAGCTCAAGTGCCATGCAGGATCCCATTCTCTGAGGGGATTTTCCACAGCCCTGAGGGACATCTTGAAACTGACCAAACATGCAGGCAGATATTCCATGGTGTTGTTTGATGAGAGGTTTCCAGTTTTTCAGTGCTGTAGCACAGAGGGGCATGGTTTGGGGAGGAGTGTGTCCATCCCTGTAATAAACAGCTTTGCTTGCATAACTCATGTGGAAAACAAAAATGGGGTAGGAGGAGGTGTGGATTGGGATTATGGGTGTGGAGAGACAGGTAAATAACTTGTATTCCATGAGGGAAGGGTGATAAACAGCAGTGCCCTGAATGGGTTTTGTGCCACAAACTGCCCTTTGCCCTCATCCTGGCAGTGATGGGCTTGGAATGGCAAATTTGGGATGATTGAGCTGTCAGTTAATTTGGGGTGGCAGAGTAATAGATTGCAGCAGGAATTAGTGTATCTGCATTTCTGAGAGTGCAGAATATTTGGTGAAATGTCCTCTAACCCAGTGTCAAATACCTATTCCATAACCAGTGATGGGGTGAAACTGAACATTGAGTTATTTGTCCTGTTATTTATTCTGTTTATTCATGTTTCAGTACACTGCATCTCCTGTACATGGGGATAATGTGGTTTAACTGTTGCACAGTGTATAATATTATTATAATATTGCCACATTCTGCCAGCTCCCCTCCTCTGGGAAGCTCAAGTCAGTGTCTCTTGAGCAGTGTAAATCCCTCATGCTCCTACTGCATAGACCCTCAGCCCTGCCAGTCATTGTGGCCTCTTCCACAAGCCCAGGGCAGCTTCTCTTCTGAATTCTGGAAGAGGTGCTCATGAAACTTCAGGTTGTGGGGCCAATAACTCAAAACTCACCAGTCCACCTGGTCTGCAGCTGCTGTGAAGGGGTGGCCTGACACTGTGCATGGATTGGGGAAGGTGTGGAAGCTTGGAGTAGCTCCATCCCACTTTTCCAAGTGTGGATCACATTGGAACTGAGTTGAAACCTGTTTTCCTGGCTTTTCTCCTGGGAATCATCTGGCACATCCCAGTGATGTGTCAGTGGTTTGAAAAGGGTACTGTGACCTGCATAGGAGTGTAGCTGTACCCACAGAAAATAGTTAACCCACCATTATCCTGAACTCTTGGTTTTTTATAAATTATCCTGAGTAGATTTACACACTCCTTCTTGAGGGGGGGAGGGATTTTTTTTAACACCTGAATTTTCACCTCAGAGTCCCCTTGTAAAGATCCCCCTTCTGGATGGTAAAAAGGCATCAGGTAGGACTGTGTTGTCTTTTAGTTATGGCTGCCATGTCCATTAGAACTAGGGAGGGAAAACCCCTGGAATTTGTTCAGTGACAATCTGTAGATTGTTTTTGTTTCACCTTCTTGCAGGTGAAAAAGGAATTGGCAAAACAACTGGGAAGAAGCTGTGCTACAAAGGCACCACGTTCCATCGGGTGGTGAAAAACTTCATGATTCAGGGTGGGGACTTCAGTGAAGGTAAAATGGGCTTTTAACACTTCCAGGTTGGAAATGGAACAGAAATGTTATCATTTATGTGTTCATAACTTCTGAAAATACCATGAAAATATTACAATGCCATAAAAATAGTTTATTTGTGTGAAGTATAGCATAGTTCACCCATTTCATTGTTAATCTTTGAAGTTCTAAAATGTTTCAACTGATGTAATATTTGTTTAGAAAAATGTGTTAAAAGTTCTTCACTGGAGGGTTTTATGATATTCCATCTTATTAAAACAATTCAAATTCAAACTCTGAACTGCTTTTCACTTCTGTGTCTGCAGTAGAGGCAACACTGGTGATGTTCTGTTGGTACAGTAATGTAACTGTTTGAGTAAGTTTAAAATTAAGAACAAAACATTGAATGAGCTAGAAGTGTTTTTAAAGTTTCCAGAAGGAGTTTTCCTGGATTTTTTTTTCCTTTCCTTTCCTGAAATACCAGTCCTTACCAAAATGTCTGTTTTCACTGTGTCCTGAAATCCTGGGCCTTACCAAATGAGCCTGAGGAGGGAGTATCCTATTTTGAGAGTGCTGGTGGAATGTTATGCACAGCTTTTGTATAAATTAAACAAAAAGTTTTAATTGCTGCTTTTTAATGTGTAGGTAATGGAAAAGGAGGTGAATCTATTTATGGTGGCTATTTTAAAGGTAAGAGCAAATATGTCTTTGCAGATTCTCTGTTCAGTTCTGACATAAACAAGTCTTGATTCCCAAACTACTTAATGAAAACAGGTTCACTCATAGATCACCTTTTGCATGAAACTAATGTTGCATGAGAATTCCTTTTATATGCATGACTTTCAGATAATTTTTTGTTAATATTTAACTTAAATTGACAATTAATTAAGGCTAACATAATTGGTTAAACATGACTTTCAGCATGGAGGCTAGGCAACTTTATTCATGAATAAACTCCTATCTTCCTGCCTAAAACTGTCAACATATTCTTTTGTTTATAGAGAATGTGGTCTTTTGCAAAATGAAAAGGTAAGAGACAAAAGCTCAGTAACACAAATTCAAACTCTGTTCCCCTGTCCCCTCCCTAGTAAATATATAGACAACTGCTAAGTCCCTTTGTAGATGGATATCTGTGTTGCTTGGAGGAATAAAGAGTTCTGTGTCTAACCTTTCTGAGGGTTAATGACTTATTCTGAGAGAGAATCCACATAATTCCAGCTCTAAACAGTGATTTCTTCTTTTGTTAATGTTCCTTTTCCTACCCTTCCCTACTCAAGGTTTGTATGCTTAGGGTTTATTTCTGACTTTATTTATATGCTACACAAGCCATTTTCCTTGCAAAGAATTGGCAAATAAATGTACAATTACCTCTTGTAAAAATCTGTTGGAAGGAAAATGGTGAGTTTTTAAATTATTTGATTAAAGACATACAATTATTTCTTTAACAAACCAGGTGGTTACTGTGATAGTCAAGTGTTAAGACAGTGAATATATTTATTTACAGCCTCTGGTTCTATGTGTGTTGCAAGTAGCTCTGGTTAGATGCATGAAACTAAGTTTCTTTTTAAAAGAGACATAGTTTGATGTGGGACTATTGAAGTTTTTAGTCAAGGAAAGGCTTGAACAGATCCATTTACTAAGAAGTTACTCAGGGTTTGTTTCTCGTGGTGAGTGCTAAATATGCAGGATTGTGTTTTGATATGTGATCTAAAAATTAATAGCTTTGTACATCCAAATTAGTGTTTTTATCTTTGGAAATGACCTGGAGAAGATCTGGTTTTATATTCTGCTGTACAACCAGAACTCCTCTTTAATTCACTGCAATACAAAATGCACGTTCAGTTTACTCTTAATGGCTTTTATACTTAGATTCAGATACAAAGAGGTTTTTTTATTTTTTCCTTCTATGCTTTGAGACTTCCAGTTTTGAGTGTAGAGGTGGCATCTTTTAGTGTGCCCCATACCAGAGAATTAAACAGCTTTTTCTCCTGATCTTTCCACCTGGAGTGTAAATAACAGCATCATGTATGTTAATTCTTTTTTTAGAATGTCAATAATTCTTACCCAAATAACTCAGGATTTAAATCCATAACCTAATGTTTATTGAAGACACTCATAATGACTTGAATTATTTTTAATTATACATGTTTGCACTATATCTGCATCATTTTAAGAAACAAAGCTTTGTCTCAACTGTAATTTGAAGAGACTTGTTTAAACCTGATTATTGTTTTTCCTCCAACCTGTTCCCATTTCTCCAGCAGCAGCAGAATTTCTCCTTAGACCATCCATAAGTTACTAAGAAAACAACCTGCCTCCCTTGCCAGGGAAAATCTGACAAACATATTTTTTCTTCAAACAGATGAAAACTTTATTCTCAAACATGACAGAGCGTTCCTTTTGTCAATGGCAAACCGAGGGAAACATACCAATGGTTCCCAATTTTTCATGTGAGTAGATGTGATCCCACAGTGGAGCTTTTCTTACACAGAGAAGCGCTGTTCATGAGAAAGATGGTATTGCTAAATTATCCATATCCATGTTCTCCATCTGATCCTGGCTAGGACTGAGTGGCACCTGCAGTAGGAAATGCTAGAGATCACTTTTGTCACTATTTCCTTGTGGCATTCATTTAGATGAAAGCTGGTGCTCCATGGATGTTCTTCCTTTGTGGCTTTTTTCCCCTGAAAAAATGATTTATGTTCAGTTCTTTGCGGCCAGAAAATTGATTCTTTGCCTTTGTGGGTGCACAAATCTCATCAAATTATCTGCAATTGACAATGATGAGCATTGTATGTAAGGGGGAGTGAGACCTAGAGGTGGTTTGTATGGGTTTGCTCTTTAAAAAATGATGATCTATGATATACTTTTTTTTTGGGGGGGGGGTTGGTTTGTTGTTTTTTTCGGGAGGAGAACGAGTGGGGATTTTTATTTAATTATTGTGATTACTATTATTAAATTTTTTGAGTATTTGTTCCTGACATGCTTTTTTAATACCTCATAATTCTGTTAACTTGTGCATATACCAACACTATGTAGAATTATGTGCTGATAACCAGATTTTTCCTTCATTACCTTTAAAAAAATGCCCTTCTAGTAACCACATTCTGTTAAATTATAGAAATCACAGAAAACACTTTTACCTTTACTCATAAGTAAAACACTCAGGTCTGATAATTGAGGGTTTCCTGGTCAAAGCAGGTGTATTTTAGGTTGAGTGTCAGTTTTTTTAAGCTTGCAAACTTTGATGTGATTATTCCTTTTGTTAATTCCCTTTTCAAAATTGCCTCACGTTAATGTTTACCAGTTTGTATTTGGAAAGAGCAGGTTGATAACTTTAGTCTAGAAATACTTTGTGAAACAGCACTGGGGTTTGAAAAGTAAATTTTAGCATAGTTACTTAACTAGAAAAAGTCTTTTTTTCTTTGCCATCTTTCTTGGGGGATAAGAATGAATGGCGCTTCCCTGTCTTCAGTAAAGGAGTAAATTGTCCTCAAGAATCTTGTTTTTTTTTTTCCTTTGCCTGAAAAAGATCTTCAGTATGATATGATGTAGTTCAGATAAGAAACATTTTTAGGTCTTTTCCTAAAAAATGTCCTGAAAATGGAAGATGCATAGGAACCTAAAAGAAAGTCTCAGTTACCACTGTTTAGACACTCCATAGAGATAAAATTGTTTCAAAAGCTTGTTTTCTCTTCCCTTCAAAGGAAATTTTAGATGTTGTGCTTCATTACAATAAATCTGAAAGGATATATGTGCACATTAATATGGAAAATAATTTATATAAATACAACTCCATGGCTTAATAAGCTCTCTGAAGGCATTGCTTCATTATTTTTCACTTGATGACTTGCCTTTGGGTTCTCTTGCCTTAATTTTCCATTTTTAAGCTTATCTGAACGTTAAACGTGGAAACCTAATGATGTCACATCAGTCAAGCAGCTGTCATTTGAGGGCTCTAAAGTTTCTTTTCTCTCCTGCATTTGATTCCAAAGTCATCTTCTTTCCCTGATGCTTGGTAGGCTCAGCTTGTTCAATCAGATTTAAACACCTTGTCTCTCCCCACACACCAAAACAACCCAAGGTTGTGTTGGATACTAAATTGTAATTAATACAGGACAATAAATGAAGATTATTTAAAAGCACTTTGATCAAATACAGAAGTATTTTGAAAGATGCAGATTCCTTGAAAAATTCTGGGGTTTTTTTTCATAGAATCACTTTAAGGAGAACTGTGAGTTCAGTGGAAATTGAGGCAGAGGAAGAGACCTAAAAACTTCCACGTGAGCTGGATTCACCTGAGCTGCCTGCAGGAATCCAGAGCTGGATTTAGCTCTGGGTAGGTTTAGGTTTAGGCTCCTGGGGTGTCCTCTGTGGCTTTCAGGAGGAGGATGCTCTGGAGCTCTTGCCTTCCCATGCAGATTTCTGGGGTATCTCTAACGTCTGAAAAGTCACCAGCCTGCCCTGGAGCCAGGGAGGAGAATCAGGATTCCAAGTGGGAAACAGCTTCTAAAGGTTTTATCTGGGCAGTTTGTGCCTTCATTTTAAAATGCAGTTTATTAAAGCAGTTAGTCTTGCTGGGTGGCATTTGTCTGATTACTTTAGGGAATGTGCAGTGCATCTATAGAGCTTTTCTATAATAAAATATTTTCTTCCTTTACACTTTAAGCTGAAATTAAAATGTGTTTTTTATACTCCCAGTAATGATCAGGTTCTCTGTAGTTTATCATTAGGAAAAATATTCTTCAAATGTTTAACCTGAGAAGTGTGTGAAAGGCAATATTCAGTGGTAGCCTTCAGATTTTTTCTTTTTCTATTTGTATATATTTCATTTCATTTATTAAATTTATAGAAAGAGAGATAGTTCATCTGAGCTTCTTTAGAGCTCTGCATTTGTTTTCAGGGATGAGAACTGTCTATCTTGTCCACATCTAATGTAGCAGATCAGGAGTGCAAATAAGTGATTTTCTTTTCTATAACAGTTTGTCCATAAAATAATAGTAAGAATCCTGGCTATAACAGTATTGTTAATTCATCAGAATTCCCTGCTCTCCATAGAAAAGTTATATTTGGAATAATGAGTCTTTACATGAAGTAATCAGGCAGCAAATATCTCTTTGGCATATTGCACCAGCAAACCAGGCACAAGAAGACTGCAATGCCTTAAAGGTGATTTAAAGTGGACAGTTTTACTTGAAACAAAATCTCCAGACTCATCTTAATGTAAACAGGCATCTAAGCCATCCTAAAAAATCATCAGCTTTCTTGGAGCAGTCAGGAATTTCTCTGGCATGAAAGAGCTTGGAGGATTTATGTGCAACAATGAGAGCTGGGCATGGAGAAGGCAGTGGAAGTGATGTTAGGAAGCTTCAGGGAAAAGCATGGACTGAAATCCAAGCACTGCTGGAGAGTGGCACAGTGCAGAGTGGAAGGAGTCAGAAGTGTGTCTGTGTAGTATCAGAAGTGCTGGGTTTAATGCTTGTAGATTAATTCCCCCCCCTTTTTTTTCCCTTAATTGAGTAGGAGCAACAGTTGGGTGGGAAAGAGAAAGTGTAGCTGAGGGAGGATTGTGAGTTCCATGCACATGTGCTGTAAATAGGCCAAGTCTGTTCTCATGTGTCTGAGGAACATTTCCTGCTCTGGAGGAACACAGCATTTTGCAATCCAGCAAAAAGGATCCAGAGAGAATCCCTCTAGATTTGTAAAATACTGCATTTTCAGTTTTCTTTACCCAGAGGTTTGTAGCAGTTCATTGCAGGCTGGTGTTGGAGAGTTGTAAAGAAGCAGGTTAGAAATTGGCTCTTTGTGTTTTTAGGGAGCCCACTCTGATTTTTTTTTTTTTTAATGAATAACTTCCTGTAGAACCCTCAGTGATTTTACAGGTGTTCTAAACTCATCTGGGGATGTTAATCTGTAACTGTCCTGTTGTTCCATGTGGGTCCTGAGCTGGGAATCCCTAGGATGGGGCAGAGATTGTGGCAGGAACCACTTCAGAATCATCTTTTCTTTTTCTGTGTCTCCAGTAGCTGCTTTGAATTGCTGCTTCCAACATCAGCAGCAGTTACTAGGGGTGCACAAACAGAGCTGATACCCAGGGCTCTTCTGGATTTTCCACCTCAGTGGCTGGATTCCTTTGGGTGATGTTCTGGAGCCATGTGCTCCCTTCTCTTTCTCTGTAAATATCTTGTCTCTTCAGAGCCATTCCATCATTCCTGTGGCCATCCCCCACGTGCCACTGAGGAATTCACAGTAGAGAATAGTGCAGCTCTGGTGAAAATGAGGGAATAAAGTAACATTAATGACTCCTGATCCTCCCACTGCTCAGCTTTGTTTCCCCTCTCACACCAAATCTGCCAAGCTACATTTGTAGCAAAACACAAGTGCCCCTACAGAAGGAAGAGTAAAGCAAAAATAGGAAGCAAAACAAAGAACTCTTTGTGAAAAGAGGGAAGTTTTGTGTCATAATTATGTTATTATAGTTCAGCTGTGGAGTTTGCTGAGGAATAAGTCCTTAGTGCAACCTAAAGAGCAGTCCTGGATTCTGTTCCTTATCAGTTCAAATGCTTGGAGTTCTTGCCTCTCTGTTCCACAGCTATTTAAAACTTGAGTCTGATTTCCTATTACTGACAGATTTTTTTTTTCCTCATTGAGGGTGTTGTTGGTTTAATGTGTCTCTCAAGCTCTGCTTTCTTGCTCAGAACTAAATAGGATTTATTTTTTGGTTTAAAAATGTTTTAACGTGTGGTGCCATGCCCAGTTCATAAACTGAAACAAAGGAACCACTTTGATCTGCTAAATTAAGGATAAAATAATTTGGGAGTACTCTTGTTTTGATTTTACAAATTGTTCCTGAATGTTACCAGCTCATTAAAAGCAGTTCATATCTTTTTGGTGTCCCAAACCAGGTATTTTTCTAATCAACAGTTAATAATTTCCTTTTTTTTTTCTTTGTTGTGAATGAAATACCTGTGAGCTAATTATTGAACAGTTGACTAATGCAAAAATGAAAAAATGTCAAATGGAAGGGGCTGATGTTGCATTATCTTTGAGCATTATTGGTACATGTGCACTTCTCACACAAGCAGGTCCCGTTGGTTTGATCAAAAGTTTATGGAAAGATGAAAACATTCCCAGGATACTTTGATGTGTAATCAATAACAAAATGATCATTTTAGCACTTGACTGTGCAGAGATAATTAATCACTGATAGTTTGTTGGGGATGGGGGGAGGGCTGTGGATGAGCTCAGCAGATAATGCAGTATTCAAACATTGCTGCTGCTCAGAATTACACCAGGGTAAAATCCACTAGCAGCTGCTGCAGCTGTTTGGGCTTTTGCACCTGCAATGTGGTTTTTGTTCTAAAATTCTGAGCAGAAGCAATCAATGCACATATTTTAGAGAAAACACTGGTTTTTCTTACTTGTAGAAAAGCTTCATAGTAGGAGGAGGGTGTTGGCTAACTGTGAAGTGGCTGAAGTTGTGAGCTCCTGGCTGTACACATTTCCTTTGTGAATCCAGACATTTGTGTGCCAGCATTGGGGGTTTCTGCTTAGGAATGGATTCAGCAGAACCTTTGAACCCCTGTGGAGCTGCAAGCATGTGAATAAACCCACAGAAATTGGTTATTCACCTGCTTCAAGTTGGGCATTTTTTGCTGGATTGAGACTTAGAGGGGAGTGGGGGCATTCTCTAACTGTTTGTTTTTGCAGTAGTTTTGCAAGCGGGTTTGGTCTCGAGTTTTCTTTTTGTTTTTAAGGAGAACTTTAGTTTTCAAAGTGTATTCTAAAGAAAATTTAGAGCCCTCTTTTAGGCATCCTTTTTCTGCATACAACTTGATTAATAATAATTTTAAACTTGTATTTAATAAAACATAGACTCAGTTTTGTCTGAAAATGTATTACAATTTATTTCTGCCATTTTTGTGTAAAATTTACAGAAACAGTGTTACATCGTGCGCTCCAAAGGTAATGTCTCATTCCTCTAAGGCTGTGTCCTTTCCTTTTCTTTCTGTTTTTCTCTTTCTTGTTTTTCTGATCATATTGTTATGTGCATTGAACCCTTTCTTAGGCCTGAGGTTCTTTGGGGGGGTGGGTGAGAACATGTTTTTATCAAAAAGATTATTTTTCTCTTCAGCAGTATCTTAAAACAATTTAAACTTGAGTGAAGAAAGGTATTTGACCTTCTGTAAATAACCTGCATAACAGTGTGTATTAAAAGGCAGATTTTGAATGGTTTAAATGATGAGAGCTCCATATAAAAATGTTCTAATGAAATATTATTTTGGGGGGATGAACTCATCATGACTTTAGGTTTCCGTAGTGCCAAGACAGGAGGTAGGTTTGCTCCTGGTTAAGTTCTGAAGCCAAAGCAAATATTCAAGGATTGATGCAGAAAACCTTGAAATGCTTTTTTAAAGTGCACCTTAGCAGAATAAATGTCAGATTACAACCCTGACACTGAGGTGAGAAAACTTTCAAAGGCACCACAAGGATTGGGGCTCTGCTTCCCATGGGAAGTTTTTCAGTCACCCAAGTCCTTGTGGTGCATCTGAAAGGTTTCCCTGTGGGACAAAGCTCCTCCTGGTGTTCTCTCTTGGTGAACAAGGACAGAAACCCTGTCCTTTTTATTTCTCAAACTGCCAGGGGAGTGGGGCAGCCTCTGCACGGGTTTTAATGCACCAGCCACCCCTTCCTCTGCTCAGTAAGCACCAGTCCAAAGGCAGCTCCTGCTTAGGTAATTTGCTTAATTAGTCTCCAATGCTGCTGCAGCATGGCAGGAGCACCTGCAGCCTCCCCAGCCCTGGTTTTGAGCCTTTTGCTGTTTCCAGCTGATTCTAAACACTCAGTCTTCACTACTATTGGTTTCATTGAAGTAACCCACTTCTATTTTTTTCACCCCTTTAAATCAGCTTCATAATTAAAGCCACTTAAACTGTTTACTTAACAGCAGGTTGTTAATGCAGTTAACTCTTGCTTCAAGAGCTTCAAAAGCCATAAGGATTTTTCTTTTTGTAGCACTATGCTGTGTTAGCAAGGAAAAATCAAAGAACACCCACTGCTATTGAGAAATTTAATGTTGTGTTAATAGCATTTATTCCCCTGTGTTAACCCAAAGAAGCTTTCTGCATTATTCAGTATTAAGGAAGTGGGTGGGCAGGTTGACATTTGGAGCTTAAAAAAAAAAATCAAGAGTGTAAACACTCCTGATTCACAGTTCCACCTTTTGGGATGTGTTCAGCACTGCAGGGTTTTGTGACCTAATAGTTCAAAACTCGAAGGAAGATAAGTGTTTAAGAAGTAATATTTTATTCTAGCAGTGAAAAACTGACTTCTTCATACCAAATCTGTGTTACTGTAAATCTAGAAAAATCACCTGTGATTGATTGTTTATTTTGAGAGCAGGGAGTTCATTGGAAGAAGGCTTAAAAACACAATAGTGCTTGGGAGGAGAGAGAGGAAGAATGTTTTCAGAAGTGATTTCTGTTTTATTTCTCCCCCAATATTTGAGCAGGCTCTGATGTTCTTTATTCAATATTCCTGCATAACAGGATCCCCTGTGCAGCAGGAATTCAGGCTCACTTGGAGAAGTAACTTTAGTTTGCTTTTGGAAAAGGATTCACAGCATTAGAATCCAAAAGATTTGTACAAAAGGCAGTTTCATTTTCCATTCAGACTCAATGTGAAAAGCTGAAAAATAGGGAGGAAATCTGCACTTATCAGTGAAGTGTAGGTGGCACAGAATGTCTGCTGTTGATTTTGGGAAGCCTGTGAGTTTTTGAGCTGAAGTGTTTAATGATTTAAGACAGAAATATTGCTTTCTATTCTGAGTCAGGAGGCCAAGCAGGTAAATGGGGAGTGAGAAAGAAGTGGTGGGAGGGGAGGGGAAGCGAAGCAGAGAATCTCTCACATATCATAACTTTCCTTTTTTGAAATAAACTGTCTTTAAAGTGACCTTGCAATCTAAGAAGCTAACAAGCTCAGAAACATTTAAATCCCACTGGTCACCTAATATTTATCACCAAATTGTATCTTCTCTGTGATTAAAAATCGTAAAGTTACATTAAATGTGTATTTAAAGACACTTGGAAATTGTTTACTGCATGCATGAAATGATACTTGGTACAGCTTTCAGTATGCACACTTAGCTAAACTTCAAACAAATACCATGTAAAAGTTTAAGAAACCCTGTGTGTATAATCTGTAATTTTAATTTGTTAATTCCATATATTTAACTGTGTTTTTTCACTATTTTTGTCTTACCTTCACCTCTTTTCTTTTTTTTTTCCTGTGTCATTCTCCTCTTTTACTTCATCTGAATCCCTGATTTTATTTTATTTTACCATCTTCCCATCTTGCTGTTTGTCCAACAGAACAACAAAACCTGCTCCTCATCTCGATGGGTAAGAATCCTTTCCAATTTCTCAAATGATTGCTGAAGTTTGAGGGTTATATTGAAAGTAGACAACAATGGGGAAACAAATCCTTAACTCTGTGGAAATTATACAATGGGATGAGATGGAAAACAAAAGTTTCAGTTCTATAAAAATTTCAAGTCGCAACTTATTTCCTAAAGTTGGACAAAAACTTGAATTGTCTTAAATCCTAGGATTATTTCTTTAAAACTGTTTGCTGCCCTCAGCCCATAAATCTGGGAGTTGAATTGCCAAATTTAATATATTTGAGCAGTCATCTCTTTTGGGGCTTGTTTTTATCCCTAAAATTTATGGGTCAAATGGAAGACAGAAAGAGAAATGTGGAACCATAGAACAAAACCAAGGATTCCTTTATTTTAACTGTCCCTGCAATGCCAGGGGGGAATTGTATCCTGGGTTTGTAGAGATCTATAAATTCTTCTTCTCTGGGGAGGAGTTCTGTCATGTTTATAGATGGGCTCTTGATCTCTATTGCACAAAACTGCAAAAATAGAAGGGTGGGTTAGGAATTTTAATCTGTTTACCCTGCCCTTGTTGAGGAGACGAGACTGCTTCAGTTTGAGGAAAATACTTGATGTCAGAGTGGATCTTTGTTTCACATTGCATAAAATCTTAGCATTGTTGTCAATGTTAAACTTAAAAGCATTAAAAAACCTTATTTAATGCATTAAGAACTCAATGTTCCTACCTCAGACTGACTTTTTAAATGTGAAATGCATTGGAAAATCATCACAGCGATTCACAGATGTTTTGTACTTTGGAAATACTTCCTTTCTGCAGCGTGCACGTTGTCTTTGGACTGGTTATTTCTGGGTTTGAGGTCATAGAGCAGATAGAAAATCTCAAAACCGATACCGCGAGCAGGCCCTACGCAGACGTGCGAGTCATTGACTGCGGGGTGCTGGTCACCAGATCAGCTAAAGATGGTGAGTTCCCAAAAGCATTCTTCAGCTTTAGTTCAGCATTCCCAAAATTCATGATGTTCATGTGTGGGGAGATGGATTTGTAGAGAATTCTCAAAGCCTGGCAGGAGGCTCACACAGTGTGTGCATCTGTATGCAAACCTTGAGATGAGAAATGCTGACTTAGAAATGCCATGGAATAGGACAGACATTGCTGAGAGAGAGATGGAACTGGGAACAAGCTTCAAAGGATGGCCTTGCAAATCAGACTGGATATTTTGGAGAAATAGAACCAGGAAAGATGCATTGTAGTAGGACCCAGGAGGAGTAATTTTAGATGATTGGCTTTAGGGCATTTTTAGCATGGTGTGGCTAAAGCTGATAGGCCAAGAAACATTTATAATGTATTGTAATTAGGAAATAGTTGGCTTCTGATTGTGATGGTGTGAATTATAACATCTGTATTGTCTTACCCTTCACAGGGACTAAAAATGGAATAAAAGTTTTTAAAATGCCTCTCAGTTGCCCCAGCTGTGGGTCAGAAAAGGGCTTAATCCAACATCCCCCCTCCCAGGAGCTGTTCCTGACCTCTCTTCTTGCTGTGCTACAGAACCTGTTGAATGACAGAGTTCCTTTTGTTCTTCATGGGTTTCAGGGTGGCTTGTCCATTCTTGAAGCAAATAGGGAAGAGCTCAAGGTCTGCTGGAGTTTAAGCAGTATAATTGTGCCAGTGTGACCCTGGAAGCTCGGGGATTTCCCCCAGAACAGGAGGGACTGTAATCACTTAGATTTGAAAAATAAGATGGGTGATGATGTATCAGAAGTTTAAACAAAAATGAGTGGATCAGAAAAGGGTTTAATCTGACATTAATGTTCTCAGAGAGTACAACAATTCCACCAACAGCTAAAAATCATTATGGTGGATGTGTAGAATCTTAATTCTTGTGTGCCTGTGTAACGTAAATCTTGGTGGAGGAGAGGAAGGCACAACAAAAAAAAATGTTTTCTGCTCTCAACATTTGTTCCCTGTTCATGTAGAAGGTTGACATGACAAACTGAAAAGGGAATGAAAAGTTNGACATGACAAACTGAAAAAGGAATGAAAAGTTACTTTTCTGTTTTTTTGAAAGAGGGAGACACAAATGCACTTTTCATAAAGTTGAATTTTGTGCACTTTCCAAAGGTTTATTTTAAGATTCTGTAAAGTTAATATATGTGATATATGTGGTAAAGCTTATTTTCCTTTTCATGAAGATTTATAGAGAATAAAGGATCTTAAATGTACGTTTGGACAGTCTCTGTGAATTAGTGGAGTGTAAAAGTTTGCATTTTCTACCTAATTTCTGGTTTTCCTTAAAGATAAGGTGGTTATTTATGTCCTTTAGAGAAAGTCAGGAGGAGCTCTAGTGTGAAAGTGTGAGGATGCAGAAAAGAGAAAATAACAGAGTTAAAAAAAAAAAAAATACACAGCTGGGCCAGCAACTTAATTTGTTCTTAATCTTTGATTTGCAGCTTGTGCATTGTTTCTAAAAGTACCTAATTTTTTTACTATAAGTGGCCTTTGCTTATCTGTGTATTCTGTCTTTGCTGGAAAATATTTGTATAACACCAACATGGATTTAGACTGGGCACAATCAGATGAATTTTAATTCTGATTCTTTGATATTATGATGAAGTTCCCAGAGCTTTTCTAAAATGGCCCATTTGTGTATTTATACATCTATAAAATGGTGTGCTTTGTGCTTTTACATGCACACACATGTGCACAGTGTGAATTGAAAATATCTGTTCAAGCTTTGGAGAAGAAGAAGAAAGTTTGCTCTGACTCAGAAGCCTCAGAGTCCTCTTCCAGTGCATCCAGCTCTTCAGAATCCTCATCTGAGAGTGAGGCTGAGAATGAAAGGAGCAGGAGGAAAAAGAGGAAAAGAAGAGCTAAAACCAAACAATCCAGGAAACGAAGGAAGGAGGAGAGGAAGAAGGAGGATCCAAGGTGCAAGCGAACCTCAAGCCAAAGACGGTGACTGTTCTCTCAAATTTAACAATTGCAGTAAAATCTGGGGAATTCTGCTTTGCTTTCATGAAGTGCTCAAGCAGTAAATATGAAAATGCTTTTAAGTTTGGGGTTTGGTGCATGATTTTATAAACAAACAAAAAACCCTAAAGCTGAGCTTGTTGAGTTTTCCATTAAATGGAAGATTTTTGTAGATAAAAGCAAGAGTGATGTTGAAATGACTAAATTCCATCATGTGAAACTATTCAGGGCTCAACACACCTGTGTAAAAATAAGACTTTAGGCAAATTGCAGAACTTTGTACATATATTTGATTATATTTTAAAAATATCTCACAAGGTGTAAATGAAAAGCAGAATTATTTGCTGTAAAGCAAGAACTGAACTTTCTCTCTAGTAATAATGGCCCATCCTCCCTTTAGCCTCAAATGGGTTGTGGAACACATCTTGGTTGTTAAGCCAGCTCTAAGTTTGATGCATCTTGTCTTGAAATCCAGCTGGACAAGGGAATTTCCCAGCTAATGGTGATTTCTCACCCTGCTCTTTCCCTTAGCAGCCTTTCTGACAAGAGCGATGTCGCAGACAAAGTCGACCTTAGCACAAAGCGGGACAAGCCCGTGGTACGTCCTGAAGAAATCCCCCCAGTGCCTGAAAATAGATTTTTGCTCAGAAGAGATGTGCCTGTTGTCAATGTAGAGCCTGAACCGTAAGGAACTCTGAGCTTTTTATTCTGACTTGCTGAAAACTGTGCATGAAATATTCCTGTTAACATTCTCTTCCTGGTGCTGCTGACTGCAATGTCAGAAATGCTCCACGTGGTCATTTCATTGTCCTTTTTACAGTTTCTTTTCCTTGTGACCTGTGCCAGGGGTTTTCAGTGAGATCTCAAGATGATTTCATTGGTCTTTAAGGTGTTAAACTCAGTTAAAAACAATTAATGAATAATTTCAGAAGTAATCATGCAATGCTAACCACCGGAAATACTTGATTGCAAGGGAAATTTGGGATTGGGAGAGGTGATTTTTCAGTCTTTCTCAGACTGATGAAGAAACTTTGGTTCAGAATCAATCACCTGGAATTTCGTGACTTAGCAGTGTTTGAGACTAAAGGAAAATACTCTTCTTTTGCTACAAAGGAAGTCACAAGTTCACAAGATGCTTTCAATGTGTTTTGTACCTCTGCTGTCAAATTTCATTGCTTTTGTAACTGAACTAATCCATTACAGTGAATTAGTTCTAAAATCAGTGTTGAGTTTGTTTGGTTTTGGGTTTTTATTTTCCCTTAATGGTACAGTCTCCTGTAAGCCTTTCCTTGGAACATCACTCACATACCCAAAGATTTACTCACTACTTTTGAGGATATTACATAGGCTGAAAGAAGCAAAGCTTTAGAACCTGTGAACTATCCTGAACTGAGATCCTGAAACTCTTCTGCCCATGTTGTCTTCAGGATTTGTGCCCCAAACACAAGTTAACCTCTTGTGACAGTGTTTTGCAAGTTCATTGTTAGCATAAATTTCTGTGTCAAGAGATCAGGCTGCACATTTGGTTGAAAACAAATACATGTTGATTTGCCTTTTGTTGCAGAACTCTCTTGCTTTGTTTCTTGAAAAAAGCACTGAATTCTGTCTAAAAATGAATAAGACGATGAATATTTCTCAATTTTAACTTAAACTAGTTGTAAGTTAATTGGGTTTTTTTGCTGTGTAACTTCATACTTTTTTTAATTTATGTAGGAAGCTTCTTGATGCTGCGCCAGTTCTGACTGACCAGAAACCATCAGTCTCTAAGTCTGGACGAAAAATTAAAGGAAGAGGCACAATAGTATGTGACAATTTTATTTATTTCACTGTTTCCTCTCACCCAGAGTAACATCCCTGACTTTGAGCTTTGAATTTCCCTGGAGGGCTTTGTATGACACTTCATTTAGATGTTGTAGGATCCAGTGTAGAAAGCACTGAAATCCTGTCAGGTAGTTGATTTTATAACATTTCTTTTCCATCCTTCCTGTTACTGTCTTTTAACTTAAAGATTGTTTGGAGAAAAAAATGCCTAAATGGAATGTTTGGAAATACTTATGTAAATAAAGAGTTGGGGAAAAATAACTTCAAGTGGAGTGGAATTGGAATATTCTTCCAGATATTGGGGTTTGTCCTTTCTTTTCATCATTTTGGCACCCTCTCAGCAAAATTAAGAATGAAAAAAGATGTCATTTAGGGCTGGCAGTTGGAGAAACACATTTTTCTTCCATCTCTTATAGTCTTTATTAGCACAGCTTCTGTCCAGGTGAAGTTTGTTGTTCAGAATACTTGTTTGTATGTTCCATGAGACTCCAGAGTATAAAATGTGAGAATTAGGGAAGTCCATGACACCCTGCAATCTTTTAGGCCACGCTTATGTAAAAGCTATTTTTTAAGTAGTCATTGCTTCAGCTGAAACAATAGAGAAGCTCAGGTTATCTTGATTTTGGTTTTTGTATAAGAAGGATGTTTTAATGCCTTCTGTAATTACCTGGATAAATAAATACATGCATCTTTGTGATTTTATTCTGGGGGACTCGTGGCTCAAAATAATTGAGTCAAATCCAGATGTGCTTCTATTGAGTCAAGGAGGATCTGATTTCCTCACAGAATTTTCCTAAGTGTGTATCCCACTGGGTAATGGAAATAATGAGTTAGCAATAGCAGAGTTCTTCTTTCTCTGCTGCACAAGTAGCTCTTGTTGCCTACTTAAATGCTCTGCCTAAGCATAATTTTTTAAATGTGAAGCTTCATTGCTCTTTTTTGTGAAAGAGTTTGGGGGGTTTTTTGTGATTATTTTGTGTTCAGTTTTTTATTTTTTTAATTGCTTATAAGTGACTTAATCTGGATTCCCATTTCTGAAGAATTGAACAGCAGTAACTTTTGAAATGGGGGTTGTCTTTAGTCCTACAAACCGTGAAGTGTCTGACTGAAGTGAAACATCTGTGCTTTAAAAACGAGGGTGGTTATCTGCAGTGATTGTGTTATTCCAAAAGGGAATCCATGGCCTCTTCCTTGATTCTTCCTTTCATGTTTCAAAAGCTGGGTGAGCTGCTGGCCTCTCTCAGGCTTTGCAGAATGCTCTGAGTATAAAAGATGCAGTAGTTGTGTGAGAAAGCCTCGCTGCAGCTGTGTGTGTTTGCTGTCCCAGCGCTACCACACCCCGCCGCGGTCACGCTCCTGCTCCGAGTCGGACGATGAGGAGAGCAGCGAGACCCCTCCCCACTGGAAGGAGGAGATGCAGAGGCTGAGGACGTACCGAGCACCCAGCGGGGAGAAATGGAGCAAAGGAGACAAGTAAGAGCCTCACCTCAGCTCTGAGATGTCCTGGCCTTTGGCAAGCCCTCATTGGTTGTGTAGATATACCACGGCAGTACCAGGATGAGAGGAAACGGCCCCAAGTTGTGCCAGGGGAGGTTTAGATTGGATATTAGGAAATTTTTTGGTTTTTCACAGAAAACACTGCAGCAGGCTGCCCAGGGAAGTGTGGAGTCACCATCCCTGCAAGTTCAGAAAACATGTGGATGTGGCACCTGAGGATATGGTTTAATGCTGACTGAGGTTGTGGTGCTGGTGGTTGGGCTTGGTGATCTTTAAGGTCTTTTCCAATCTTAAGGATTCAGTGATTTCCTTCTTCTCAAAGTGGATTACATGGTTTCTTTAGAGTAAAACAATCAAATCCACTAAGGCTTTATTGTTTGTATGTTCTTTCAGCAGTTGCAAACTTTGTGATGGATGGAAGTCAGCTCTCCAGAATTCCTGATGGCTTGATACTAAATATGAGCTTCTGTCAAATTACAGGAGATGAATCTTAAAAGGAAAACTTTAAAATATTATATGTAACTAGTAGTGCATAATTGCAAATGTTTCAGGTTATTCTTTTTTTATGTACTGAGATGTTTTAAAACTTACAAGTGCGGTTTAGAGGTCAAAGTCCTGCAGACTGAGGTAATTAAACCTTTAAATCTCTTTACATGGGTCCTAAAGTATGCAAAACTTGCTTGTGTTGGCCGATTTATTTCTTAGGGAGAAGGAGCTCTTGATAGTGATGCAATCCTATGTCTTAAAATGAGTGTAAGGAACTCAAAGCAATTCTCTGGTAATGAAGTGTGCCTGCTAGGGCTTGTGTAAACTTATCTAAAATTAAGTTTAAAAATACTTAATTTATATAAATGTTTTTAAAGATTTTGCACTTAGTCTGGGGTTTATTTGTTTGCTTTCCAGGTTGAGTGACCCCTGTACCAGCAGATGGGATGAGAGAAGTGCATCCCGGAGATCCAGGTCTTGGTCCCATAACGGTTATGCTGATCTAAGCACTGTGAGATACTCCAGCCATCACAAGAAGCACAGAAAAGAGAAGAAGAAGGTGAAACATAAAAAGAAATCTAAAAAGCAGAAACATTTCAAGAAGCACAAGCAAACAAAGAAAAAGAAAACATCAGCCTCATCAGATGTAGAATCCTCTCATTCCTTCCGCAGGAGGACAAAATCATCTTGTGATCGTGAGAGGAAATCTCGTTCTTCCTCATTGTCTTCCAGACGTTCATCCAGGAGAGACTGGTCTAAATCTGACAAGGAAGACCAGAGCTTGTCATCTTTATCAAGCAGAGGGTCTCGATCGTACTACAGGTCCAGATCCAGGTCTAGATCTAAATCAAGATCTTACTCCAGAAGAAGTTCTAGATCAAGGTCAGCCTCTAAATCGTCGCGATCTCGAAGTAGGTCGCGGTCAAGTTCTAACCCCAGGCAGCAAAAGACTGTTCCCAATTCTCCACGAAATATTTCAGCGCGGTTAAATGACACTAAGTTGACCAAGGCTGCTGAGCCTGTCCGAGCAGTGATACTGCCCAGTGACAAGGTTATCGTGCCACCAGTTGTCCCAGAAAACCTCCCTGTCATACCCTTAAGTGACAGTCCCCCACCTTCAAGGTGGAAGCCTGGGCAGAAACCTTGGAAGCCTTCGTATGAGCGAATTCAGGAGATGAAAGCTAAAACAACCCACTTAATTCCCACCCAAACTAATTACAATTTAGTGGTCGTTAAGGAGGCCAAAACTTCTTCCTCCTATGGCAAGCAGGAGAGGAGCTCCGAGAGCGATCGGAGCGGTTATTCCAAAGGCCGCAGCGACAGGAGCTCGGAGAGCTGGCCGAGGTCCAGGAGCAGGTCCTCTCGAAGCCGCTCATATTCAAGATCTTACTCAAGGTCTAGAAGCCCATCGAGCTCGAGGACGAAATCTCCTTCTTCTGGAAGGTCACCATCCCCGAGTAAATACCGCAGTGACAGGTCAGGGTACAGCGAGTCCACGTCCGACTATTCCCTCAGCGATGAGGACAGACACAGGAACAAAAGGAAATCCACATCCAGCGATCCCAAAGCTCGGGGCCTCAAACTGAGGCAGGAAACGAGCTCTGAAAGCACTTTGCCTTACAAGCATCCAAAGGACTACGATGAGTCTTCCCAAGGGTTGAAGGAGAGTGACAGTTTGTCATCCTCAGACTTCTCCTCCGACAGCGAGCACTCTGCCAAAGCCAAAGCGGTCCAAGAAAAAGAGGGCCGCTTTCCATTAGAAGGGGATGCTGAGAAACAGGATAAAAATAGCTTAAGTTCTGAGAGAGGGGAGGAGAAAGCCAAGGGGGAGAGGGATTCTGATCACTCCAAAAAGAAAGCAGCTAAGGAGAAATGCTCAGAGCAGCCCAAAGGTGGTGCAAAAACAAAGCGCAAATCCTACTCAGGTAGCAAATGGGACTCGGAGTCGAACTCTGAAAGAGGAGAGGCAAAGCATAATAGGGGGGATTCCAGACCCTCCTCTGGGAAAGAAGAAGGAGAGGCCACCTCAGGGTCTGACACGGAGCTTAGTGTTACCAAAAGGATAAAAAAACAATCCAATTCCTCAGAGGGCTTTTTGGGTTCTGACTACGCATGGAAGACAAGCAAACAGTTGTCATCTTCTGAATCTGAGAGTTCTTGTTCCAGCTCGGCAGACACTCGAGGCAAGTTGAAAAAACACAAACATGGGTTGAAAAAGACTCCTAAAAAATCACATTCCAAAAAAGCAAAAGAAAAATCGAAAGGCAAAAAGGAGAAAAAACACAAAGTCCAGAAAAGAAAAGAAATGTTTCATTGGCAGCCCCCCCTTGAGTTCGGGGAAGAAGAGGATGATGAGATAAATGAAAAGCCGGTTACCAAGGATGATAAAAAAGAAAAGCAGCTTAGCAGGGACATTAAGGATAAAAAACAAGTTTATGAAAAGGATGAAATAGTCACAGATAAAATGGGAAATGGTGAAAAGTCGTGTGTGAATGAAAACCTTTTAGATAAAAACACCTCATGTGGGGCCTCGCCAGATCGCAGCAACCTTAATAAAGAGCCCATTGAAACAAGCACTTCAACTGGTATTTTAAACTCAGGAATAAATGTGGCTGCCTGCAAGAGTGAGATTAAACAAGCTGAAGAAAATAACCAGAATGGGCTGGAAGATGTTATTCAGACAGATGACAACATGGAGATTTGTACTCCGGATCGTAACTCGCCAGGGAAGGTGGATGTGGATGTTTTGTCTCCTGTCATTCTCACTGCTAAACCTTTACCTGTTGGTGTAAAAAAAGAGTTACAGGTTGAGACTCCTGAGCAAGATGCTGCTAAACTGGGAAACAACATAAGAGACTTTATTAATATTAAAGAAGAAAAAGAAACAGGAAGGCAAGAAAATAACTCTGTTCCTGTGTCTGGTGCTAAAGACTGTAGTTTAAAAAGTGAAATTTCTGAAAATACACCAAGCAATATGATAGACAATAAATGGAAGCCTTTGCAAGGTGTTGGTAACTTAAAACCTGCAACAATTATTACAACCACGGAGGTTAAAAATGTAGCATCAGCACCAGAGCCTAAACCAGCAGGTTTAAGAATTGAAATAAAAGCAAAAAATAAAGTAAGGCCTGGGTCTCTCTTTGATGAAGTGAGGAAAACAGCCCGGCTAAATCGTCGGCCAAGGAACCAAGAAAGTTCCAGTGAGGAGGAGTCTCCAAGCAGAGATGACAACAGCCCTTCCAGGAGCCTCAGCAGGTCACGAAGTAAATCTGGGTCTAAATCCAGACACAGAACCAGGTCCATATCCTACAGTCACTCGAGGAGTCGATCCCGAAGTTCGACGTATTCATACAGGTGAGAAGCATGTGCTGCTCCCACAGCCAGCCCTGGGAAATGGAATGTTCTTACAATTTCAAGGAATGCTTCTCAGGTTGTGTTTTTTGTTTTTCAACAGCCCTGTTTTATCACTGAGTGATTTGGGTTGGAAGGGACCTTAAAGACCATCCAGTAACACCCCTTGCCATGAGCAGGGACACCTTCCACTATCCCAGGGTGCACCAAGTCCCATCCAGGCTGCTTCTGGACACTTCCAGGAAGCCAGGGGCAGCCACAGCTTCTCTGGGCAACCTGTGTCAGTGTGAAGTGTCCTCCTTGTCCTGTCCCTTCATCCCTTGTCCCAAGTCCCTCTCCAGTTCTCCTGGAGCCCCTTTAGGCCCTGGAAGGGGCTCTGAGCTCTCCCTGGAGCCTTCTCCTCTCCAGGTGAACATTGCCAGCTCTCCCAGCCTGGCTCCGGAGCAGAGGGGCTCCAGCCCTTGGATTAATTCAGTGGTCCTATCACCTAGCAAGTATGGCATAAATATTTAGCTAGAAGGCTAAAGATTCATACCTTCTTCTGGTTCCCATCTTCTGCTGCTCTTCTCCTCAGCTGTGTTCTCTCTTGGTGTCCTTGGTTGTAGGTCCAGGAGCTACTCGAGGAGCCGGAGCCGGGGCTGGTACAGCCGAGATCGCTCCAGGAGCCGGAGTAGTTCCTACCACAGTTACAAGAGCCGTAGGTGAGTTCATCCAGCTGGAAACAGCACCAAACGTGTTCTCCTCCTCTTGTTCCCCCTCTCCCCCAGCTCTCTTCAGCACTTTTGGTTTCTGTTGACTAAAAACCCCTCTGTGGTTTTGATTTTGTCAGTCGGAGCTACAGCAGGAGCCGGTCCAGGAGCAGTTCCTATGGTCACCACAGTCGATCCAGGTATGGATTTGATGCCTTGTGAAGCTGACCTAGAAGAGAGACTAGACAGAGCTAAAGAATAAAGAAGGGATTTATTAAAAGGCCTCCATGGATCCACCTTGGGCAGCACAAGAGCCCAGTCAGGGCTGCACCCAAGATGAACCAAAATGGCCCCAAAATGCGCAGCCGCTCCCGGGGGCTCTCATTTTTAGAAGTTCTGCTCCATTTGCACCTTGGAGTTCATTGTCCCATTCCAGCTTTAGCCCAGGCAGTCCCACCCTGCTTGTTTTTCTCTCTTCATCAGCCCACGTTGTTTGTGCTCTTGGGGCTGAGATTTGGATCATTTGTCCTTGGTCCCCAGCTGGAGAAGGAATTGTTTTGTCTCCCTGCTCTGCGAAGAGAGCTCACCATCCCCTAATGTGAAGCTCAGAACTCCACACTAAAGCAGCACAGAATCTGAAAAATATAAAAGCTAAAACCTGAGGCATCAGATTGTCCTTTTATACAAACTCAGCAAGAAATGTGCTGCCCATCAAATCATCTTAGTATAAGTCTACTTTTATTTACATTTCTTTAAAATAGACTTTATTATGTAATTATTGTATATGATAACTATTATATATTGTACATACTACCTATTTTATTATACATACTGTAATACAAATGCATATCTAAGTATATAGTTATTTATAAAAATACTTTTTAGGATTACTTTTATCTCATAGAATCCCAGAATGGTTTGTGTTAGACAGGACCTTAAAGATGATTCAACCCCCTGCCATGAGCAGGGGCACCCTCCCCTAGACCAGGGTGCTCCAAGCCCCATCCATCCTGGCCTTGGACACTTCCAGGGATCTGTAGTACTTAAAACTATTATTATAATATCATGATGGCAACTTGAATCAAAGCAAAATGAACACAAGACATTTTCAAAAGCTGAAAATAACCAAACCATCCTGGCATTACAGTTGCAGGTAATGCTGTAAGTAGTAGTGAACAGTTTTGGGTTTTTTAAATAAAATTGAGTGATAAATGGAATCGCTTGACTTGCTTTCAGAAGTATCAGCAATCAAGAATTTTACTAGAAAAACAGGAGACAGCACAAAACTTTCTAAATGCTTAGTATATCCTTCCTAATAAAATTTGAGATTTTTACTCAAAAAAGTTTATTTTGAAGATTGTTGTGTTGAAACCTTTATAAAGCATAGAATTGTTTGCCACATCCTTGAAAGTAATTTCTATACAGCCCATCATGTCTCTATATAAATATCCTTTAAACCAGAATTTAAATCAGCATTTTAGACCAGAAATTGTGAATTCAGTATTACTTTTCCCCCCCCCTTTAAAGCAGGTCCTACACCTATGACAGTTACTACAGCAGGAGTCGGAGCAGGAGCAAGAGGAGCGACAGCTACCGGAGATCTCGGAGCTACGACCGGAGATCCAGGTGGGTCTGACCCTGCTTGGGTGCACAGGGATTTGCTGAACACAAACAGAGGATGTTTTAACAAGGCCAGAGTGCTGCTTTTTCCCCACAAGAATAAGAAATACACTCAGCAAAAGTAAAAATTCAAACCAAATTCTGATTAAAATCAGAGCGTGCGTGTGAGCGAGGAAGTCGGAAGTTCTGACATTCCAAACATGAGGATGGGGAAGCAACCAGGATAAGGGAAAGTTGATTTCCAGTTCATTGTATCCATGCATTCCAAATCAGCACCTTTTCCCAGGGAAAGGATGAAGTCCCCATCCCTGGAAGTGTTAAAAACTTGTGGAAATGTCATTGAGGACATGGTTTAATAGTGAAGACAGTGGGGCTGGGTTAACTTGGTAATCTCAAAGGTCTTTGCCAACTTTAATGATTCTGTTATTTGATTTATTACATTTTTTTAATAATACCAAGTGTTTCTTAAAACCCACATAGCTCTCAAGATTTAACTCAAGTGCTCTGTTATGGATTAAAAGCTGCCTGGTATGCAAAGAATTCCACTGTATGGTAAATTCTTTTTGGTTATGCTGCAGAAGTGGATCTAAAACAATCTGGAAGGGAAATTAAAGTTTTGCTGCAGTCCAGATTTAATTTTTAACTTCGTAAAATGTATTTTGAAAAAATATTTTTACCTGCAAATCTGATGAGTGTAGAATAAGTTTTATTTTCCTCAGTCCAGGGGATTTATATAAATGTGAGCACATTTCACAGAGATCAGAGATTTGGAGAGTTGTAGATAATTTAATATCACTGATGATTTGTTTTATACCTTTTAATATGCCCCCTATAAGTAATAAATCAGGTTTCTGAGACTACTGTGCATTTTCATCCTCTCTTCATACGAATTTTTTTTCAGCTTTTTACCAACTCTTAATGGACTTTGCTCTCACCCATTTGCATGAAACAACCTTCATCTTGTGTTGGAGGGAAAATTAATGACATTTAATGAAGAATGTGGAAATAAACTTAAAAACCATTGCTTTATTATGTTGAGGAGCTTCAGTGTGGGATTAGGAAATGCTCACCTTTCACTTAGAAAGCTTCCCTTACAGGCAGGAGGCTGGAAAATCTCTGAAAGCTTGTTCTGTGTAATTTGAACGTGTCCTGTGGCTTGTCTGAAACCATCTGGGCTCTGTGTTGACATTTGGCCAGGTGCTGAGCTTGGAATTTGTCTGGAGGAGCCAAAACATTTTAAATACAATTTCCACACTGCAGACACACAAACACACCTCTGTTGTGGTTATGGGGCCTAAGTTTTAAGACCCTCCTTCAAACAAGAAAATAAAACCTAGAAATCAAGGATTTGTGAAATTATCCTAGTTGAGAAATGCTTGCAGTGTAAAATTCCACTTGTTAGAATACACTTCTCACTCAGCTCAATTAGCTTTTATAAAAACATTAATTTTTAGCTGTAACAGAGACAGCAAGAAGTTACAAATAGTTTGACTTGAGTTACAGAGTTTTCATCATATGAATTGAATGATTATTTCCATTTTGAGTATCATTTAATGAATCCTTCACTTACAAGAAATACAATCCTGTAAAAGACTGGTGTGTTTTCTTATCTGTAACAATTTTTTGAAATGATGCAAGTTTAAATTTGAAGCTCAAACTGCAGCTTTGGGGCATTTAAATCTTTTTTCTCCTCGCAGGTCCTACGGCTCCGACAGCGACAGCGATCGCAGCTACTCCAACAACAGGAGCCCCAGTGAGAGCAGCAGATACAGCTGAGAACTTTCCTTTGAGGATGGAAACTCTATTCCAGAATTTTTTCAGTGTTATATTCAAAAAAACTCTCCTGACAGTGTCACAAGTGAAGGTTGATTTGCTGAATTAGCTGAAACTTTCCTGTTTAACAGTGAACTCAACTCTGCTTACAGAGAGAAGGACTGAGCTCAACAGCTGATGTTATTTTTTATTTTTTTTATGTCAAATGCAACTTTTACAAAATAATAATAAAAAACCCCAGTTTGGTTTCCTTGAATCAGCTTTTCCAAGCCATGAATTACACTTAGGTGAATTGCTGCTGCCACTTTTTGGGTGCAGCAGTCAGGACTGTCTTCAAGTCTGTTTATAAACACCTTAGGAAAGATGTGCTAGCAACTATTAAAACTGTGAAGTCAATTTCTTAAAAAGGCTGCCATTTCTAGTTGAAAACGCTTTTTTATTGCTGGAAGCTGTTCCATTCTGTCTTGATTGTTGATTATTGCATTCTATACAGGATATAGGTGAGGAAAACAAAGCCTGCCACTCTGTCTTAATCCCTCCTGAACTGTGATGTTCCAGAATTCTGCTGGAAAAGGTGAGCTGATGCCCAGTGGGAATTGTCAAACTGACAAGCAGTGAGCAAAAGTGTGATGAATGAGTTTGGAGCTTAATATCCAACTTGTCAAAATTTTTTATGTTTAAAAGAGGAATTCTGTGATAAAGAGCATTGTCCTTCAGAGACTACAAATGTGTTTCCAAACACTTCCTGACTTTGATTTCAGTGCTTGGCATTCTTCAACACATTTTGAATGTTGTAAACCATGAGTGTATCATGAGTTTGTCCAAAGCACTCTTTCAAACACTGACATGATGATAATTTTTTGAGAAAACCAGCCATAAAGGTTCCTTTTTAAAACCTCCTTTATAAAAGCTCTGTGTCCCATTCACCATAGGGAATATTGCAGATACTGCAGATATTGAATTGTATCTTGTTAAAGCAGGACTACAGAAATCCTGGGATGCCTCTTAAATAGCATGGACAATATTTTCAAAGTAAAGTTTAGTACCAAAAATTACTCTTAGGTTACAGGTAAATGGCTTGCAAAAAAATAAATAGATTCAGGCTGAAGACCATTGAGTAATTCTTGCAATATTCTGATTCAGTTGATTTAAAATAAGCTGTGAAGTTTTTTGGGGGGTTTAGAAAGTTGGGTACTGAGAAGCAGGTTTTTTTAATGGCATTATGTAACCTGACAATTATTGGGGTCCATAGTGACAAAACCAGTGTGGTTTGATTAGAACTAACGAGCACTGTTGTACCATAACAGTTTCCATTACTGATTTTCTGTAATGTCTGGAGATGCTTTCATTTGCTCATTTTCAAATATTGGAAATTATTTTTCTTAATCTCATCAGGACCCAGTAGCTTTGAAAATTAAAAGCGGTAATTTCTCGCTGAGGCATCAATTCCTTCTCTCTTCGATTGAATTAAGCTCCCTGAAATTTGATGGGTTTTTTTTTTGGTATCCTTATGGAAAGCAAGTTCACAGGGAGATGGTGATGATTCCCTCCATTTCTGTCCACCCACAGCACATTCCTGAAATCAAATTGGCCATGGAGGTTTTTCACTTTTCTAGAAGTACCTAAAATTCTGCTCTTATCCCTTTCCTACACTTAAGAGTTTAGTGACAAATATGTGCATGCAACCTTTGCACTCTTTGGTAAACTTCTTATGCTTTTTAGCATTAAATACATTTAATACCCAAGTCAGGATATATTTACAAACATGTTTCCAACAGCAGCAGCCATCTCAGAGTCCTGAACAAATATTTCAGTGATATTTGTTGTAGTTTCCTATTTTGAGTACAATTGTAACTTGTTTTTTTCCCTTACTAAGAAAATAGAGCTAGAGGGTTCATGGTGTTACAAAATATACAAATATAACCATTACTATTCAATACCTATTAGTGAAAATATTGCTCCAGGATCAGATTTTTATCATATATCAGATCTGATTTGACTTTTTAAGGCCAGGAAAAGGTAATAAGAAGCACGGTCAAACAATTAACTGTAGTTATCAAAAATTACTGCACTGTCATTAAAGTCTTTCATATCTTTAGTCAGAGGTTTATAAAGAAATTCCATCAGGTAGAGAATGGTTGGGGAGGGGTTGAGGGAAGGGTTTGGGGGTATTTTTACCTAGTGAAGTCTGTTAAATTGTGCTTCAGATGGAAAATGTCCCCCTGAGCTGGTTTTCTAACGCTGCTCTATGTTTTTGCAATTTTGTTATTCCAAAGTAGTTGCTGTTTGTAAAATAAACTTTTGTACATATCTGCAAATGCTGTTTTCTCTACATCTGGAAAAATCCATGGTGCTGCTTGAAGGAAACAGGCAGGAAAATTAAAAATACACTTTCAGAATCCACTTTTGTCCCTTGCAAGAGTCAGACACAAAGTTGCTTTTCCTTTTCTTGACCTACATAGGGGAACGATTCTTCAGCAGGACTCTGGGTTTACATAATAGTCATTGGAGGAACAAATATTTTGAAATTTCCAAGTGATTTTAGGTCTCACCATTTCCTCAAGATCTATAAAAGGTTCCTTTCCTTGATGAAAAGAAACACTTAACAGATCTCCACGGAAATCTGGGAATGGGCTGAGTTTATCCACTCTGCTAAATCTTCTCTCCCAAATATACATTCCCAGATCATTTCCTCAGCATATTGGAAATGTGCAGATGTGGTGGCTTGCAGACTGGTCCATTAGTCTTTTAGACCTCCTGTTCCACGGAAACTGGATTTCAGTGGAAATACTGGCTTTGGCATGAGGGAAGTTGGATGAGGGGAGGTGGTTCCTTGGTGTTTGCCAAGGTCTTCAGTGTGATCTGGATAAGCTGGTGCTGCCTGACCTTGGAGGGGGAGTGGCACCACCACAGAGCAGATAAAATAGGGAGTGTTGGACAAAAAAAACCCCATAAACCAGCTTGTCATGAAATGACTTGGTTGGAAGGGGCCTTAAAAGGGACCTTAAAGCTCAGCCAGTGCCCCCCCTGCCGTGGCAGGGACACCTTCCACTGTCCCAGGCTGCTCCAGGCCCCATCCAGCCTGGCCTTGGGCACTGCCAGGGATCCAGGGGCAGCCACAGCTGCTCTGGGAACCTGTGCCATTGCAGAGAAAATTGAGAATTTCTTCCCATTGTCTCATCTAACCCAGTCCTCTTTCAGTTTGAAGCCACGCCCTGTGTCCTGTCCCTCCATCCCTTGTCCTCTCCAGCTCTCCTGGAGCCCCTTTAGGCCCTGGAGGGGGCTCTAAGGTCTCCCTGGAGCCTTCCCTTCTCCAGGTGAGCACTCCCAGCTCTCCCAGCCTGGCTCCAGCCCTTGGAACATTTCCATGGCCTCCTTTGGCCCCCAGAGCTGGACACAGCACAGCAGGCTGGGTGAAGGGGCACAATCCCCTCCTCAACAGGGTGTTGGAAGTAGTCCCCAGCCTTTCTTTCAAGAACACAATGCTGGTTTTGATGCTTCCAGAGCTGTATTCCCTGCAGGAGTCACTCCTGGGGATCCCAGGGCTGCTCTCAGGTGCTGCTGCCGTGGAGGTCACGCTGTCACCTTGAGCTGGCTCTGACAGCAGGGCTGGAGCAGTGCTGGGTAAAAATAGAGTGGTGACACCCGGGTATGGACTGCTCAGCACTGGAACAGGTCTGAAATCCTGCAATGAAGTGAAATTAGTCCTCAATTAGGAGTGATTTCATCAAAAAGAAAAAAAAAAAAGTTCTAAGCAAGGTTTGGTGTGCAGGTCTGGGTTGTTTTGGGAATAGGTTATCCACAGGATATTGTGGAGTGGCTCTGTCTCCAGTTGCAGGTAAGTGCCTTGTCTCAAATAAGACAGCATTAAATGAACCATCTGCCTCTCCAACATCTACTTATAAATCACAGATTTACAAAGCCACAGCATAAACACACTTTCCCTGCACTCTCTGTGTGCCAAGAGATTCCCTTCCCACTCTATCACTTCCAAACCAGGGCTGTTTGTCCTTGAACTCGAGGGGAAGGAGCATTCCCAGTGCTCTTCCCGAGGATCCCTGGGTCTGTGGCAGTGGATTGAATTTCTGTTCTGGCTTTGTGTGGTTCCTGATGATCCCAGTCCCAGTTCAGAGCAGAGCACCGTGTTTGGATGACCTTGGGCTGCACCCTGGAATCCCATCTGCTGTCATTCCCAAACAGAACGCTGCCTGGGATTTAAATCAGGAGGAGATCAAGCTCTGCGTGCCCCACCCCTGCTTCACAGCCATGTGAATAATTCTTTTTTAGGTGGTGGTGAAACAGGAATGATTTTCCACCTGGTACATTAAAACTGCTTACAAATCATCTGAACAATTAAAGGGACCCAGGCCTGAATTTCATCATATCCATGTAATCCCTGGGAAGTGGATGGAATTGCAGGAGGGAAAGCCGAGGGCCTGTGGCAGGTTTGGGGAGGGTTTTTAATGAAGGTAATGAATTTGTGCATGGTGGATGCACAAAGAAGGGATTTGCATTAATTTGGGATTAATTGATATTTCTGCTGTGTATCTGTCCTTGCAAGAATGGGGTGCAGCCCAGGGAAAGTGATGTCCTTATCCCAGGGATTCTCTGACTTTGCACCTGGAATTTTCTGTGCAATGTTGGGTCCCTCAGCACAAGAAACATTGAGGGGCTGGAGCGTGTCCAGGGAAGGGAGCAGAGCTGGGAAGGGTCTGGAGCACCAGGAGGGGCTGAGGGAGCTGGGAAGGGGCTCAGCCTGGAGAAAAGGGGGCTCAGGGGGGACCTTGTGGCTCTGCACAGCTCCTGACAGGAGGGGACAGCCAGGGGGGGTCGGGCTCTGCTCCAGGGAACAGGGACAGGAGGAGAGGGAACGGCCTCAGGCTGGGCCAGGGCAGGTTTGGATTTGGTATCAGAAAAAATTTCTTCATGCAAAGGCTGGTCAGGCATTGGAAGAGGCTGCCCAGGGCAGTGGTGGAGTCACCATCCCTGGAAGCACTCAAAAAACATGGATGTGGCACTTGGGGACAGGGTTTGTGGTGAACACAGCAGTGTTGGGGTAATGGTTGGACTTGATCTTGGAGTTCTTTTCCAGCCTTAAGGATTTTGTGATTCTGGCACGGAGAGTTCTGAGCTCAACACAGCTTGTGAACACTTGTAGCTCCCACTCTGCCATTATGTCCCAGTCCTGGCCTCAGGCTGCAAAATTCCTTAATTAATTCCTGCAGACAGGAAGGGGCTGCCCTCCCTCTTGGGGTTGCTTTTTCTTCCAGCTCATGGTGCACCCTGTGAGGAAGGATGAGGAAGATCCTTCCCCTCTCCTTGGTGCCTTGGCCACCCATTTGGGCAGCATCCACATAACTTTACATTCATGCCTTCCCAATGAATTTTGGCAAGTGAAAATGATGCCTCAGGTTTAGCTTTTATATTTTCAGATTCTGTGCTGCTTTAGTGTGTGGTTATGAGCTCCACATCAGGGGATGGTGAGCTCTCCTCACAAAACAATTCCTTCTCTAGCTGGGGACCAAGGACAAATGATCCAAATGATCTCAGCCCCAAGAGCACAAACAACGTGGGCTGAGGAGAGAAAAACAAGCAGGATGGGAGTGCCTGGGCTAAAGCTGGAATGGGACAATGAACTCCAAGGTGCAAATGGAGCAGAACTGATCCCAGGGAGAGCCCCCGGGAGCGGCCGTGCATTTTGGGGCCATTTTGGGTCATCTTGGGTGCAGCCCTGGCTGGGCTCTGGTGCTGCCCAAGGTGGATCCATGGAGGAGATCCTTTTAATAAATCCCTGCTTTATTCCTTAACTCTGTCCAGCCTCTGTTCTAGGTCAGCCTTCACAAGGCACCAAAAAAGCATGAGGAGGTTTGGGAAGGTCCTCGTGAAGGGGAGAGGGAGAGGATTGCTGCACTTCCAGATGAAACACCTGGCTCTTGGGAATGTGAGGTGAATCAATCAGCAGGACTTTGTGGGCCTTCAGAATCAGGAGATTTGCTAAAGAATGACAATGAGCCCGTTCCATTGAGAGGAACAAATATTTCAGCATAAAGAAAGATTTTTAAAAAAACAACTTTGCGAATCAATGTCAATTTTATATATTTAAATAATATATTGTTACTTCATTTCCCTTATTCTCACTGTCTCCCCTGAAGGGACAGATCAGTCCCTGTGGTGTCCCGTGATCGGGGCTGCCCAGGGGTGTCCCTGTGAGCTGCTGGTGTCACCCGGTGTCACCGGCACAGAGCAGCTGCTGCTCCCCAGGTGACATCTCTGTTTGGCACCCGGGACTGGGATTGATCAGCCTGGAGGAGAGGAGCTCCAGGGTGACCTCACTGTGGCCTCCCAGTGCCTGGAGGAGCTACAGGAACCATGGAGAGAGACTTCTCAAGGGCCTGGAGTGACAGTGAAGCCTTGTGAAGGCTGACCTAGAACAGAGACTGGACAGAGTTAAGGAATAAAGCAGGGATTTATTAAAAGGATCTCCTCCATGGATCCACCTTGGGCAGCACCAGAGCCCAGCCAGGGCTGCACCCAAGATGACCCAAAATGGCCCCAAAATGCACGGCCGCTCCCGGGGGCTCTCCCTGGGATCAGTTCTGCTCCATTTGCACCTTGGAGTTCATTGTCCCATTCCAGCTTTAGCCCAGGCACTCCCACCCTGCTTGTTTTTCTCTCCTCAGCCCACGTTGTTTGTGCTCTTGGGGCTGAGATTTGGATCGTTTGTCCTTGGTCCCCAGCTGGAGCAGGAATTGTTTTGTCTCCCTGCTCTGTGCAGAGAGCTCACTATCCCCTAATATTTAGAAGCCTGGATTTACACACTAAAGCAGCACAGAATCTGAGAAATATAAAAGCTAAAACTTGAGGCATCAACAGGACAAGAGGGAATGGCTTCAAACTGAGACAGAATAGGTTTAGATTGGATATTTGGAGTGAAGTCTTGGCTGTGAGGGTGCTGAGACCCTGGAAAAAGTTTCCCAGAGGAGCTGTGGCTGCCCCTGGATCCCTGGAAGTGTCCAAGGCCAGGTTGGACAGGGCTTGGAGCAGCCTGGGATAGTGGAAGGTGTCCAGGCCCATGGCAGGGAGTGGAACTGGATGATCTTTTAGGTCCCTTCCAACCCAACCCATTCTGTGATGATTTTAGGGAACATGTTGGAAATCTCATATTCCACGCAGACCTACAGGTCCTCCACCTCTAGGTAAACAGCAATCACCCTCAGCCCATGGGCTCTAGACCCTGGGCCTTACCTCTCCCTTCTCCAAAGATCAGATCTTTCCCTTGTGACAAACAATTGTTGATTTTAAAAATGAAAAATGGTAAAAAAAACCCAGGAGAGAAGGAAGATGTCAAGGACTCGATGTTCTCATCTGTGGGAAGCAGGGCTGGTGAGTGGGAACCCTTGCAGAGACTTTGAGGTGCATTTTGGTTTCTCTGTGCCACCAAAGGCACTGAAAATCATCTGGGACAATTCTCTGCTCCTGAGAGCTCACAAGTTGCTGTGAAGATGTGATTCCCTTCTGGGCTTGGCAGGGTTGGTTACTACAGAAGCAAGAGCTGTCTAAGGAAAATTTGGTCAGCAGTACAGAACCTGGGAATATGAGCTCACATCATCTCAAACCCAGGCTGCCTGCTTGTGTCTCTGGTGTGATTTTTGATTTCAGGAATGTAGCAATACACCTCTCTTCTATTAAACCAGGAGGGAAAACAAAGAAGAAAAAAAATCTGTTTTATCAAAAGTGCTCTCTGTAACAAAACCCACGTACTGATGGAGAAATCCAGCTTTAGCCATGGATTTCCTGACTTTTACTGACTTTCTGCAGGAAGCTGCATAGATTCCATGCTCATCTTTCATTTCCATGAATAGCTCTGAACTGACACCTTTCACAAGGAGTTTGTGCCAGAGAACATGGCAAAAAGGGGCCTTTTCAGCTCTGCACAGTTTCCTCCTTTGCAGAGTCAGGATCAACTCCAGCTGTATAAATCACAGCCGTTCTTATCCAACCAATCTACGAAAAAAATTTCAGGGCTGATATTGAGCAGTTGGACTGCCAAAACCAAAATTGCCTGAACTATGCACTCTATTAAAAAAATTTTAAAGTTAAAAAATTTTAAAATTAAAAAAAACCCAAAACCAAACCGCAAAAACAAAACAAAACCCCCCAAAAACAACAACAACAACAACAACAACAACAAAAACAAACAAGACAAAACCCACCACTTTTCTTGTTGTTGTTGTTGTTGTTGTTGTTGTTGTTGTTGTTGTTGTTGTTGTTGTTGTTGTTGTTGTCTAAATTAAAGCTCCTTTTCTGTTGCATAAACCCATCACTGCTGGTCACAGAGAGGAAGAGAACAACCTATTTCCTTCTAATAAAATCAGAGAATCTCAAAATGGTTTGGGTTGGAACAGAGCTTTAAGCTCATCCAGTGCCACCCCTACCATGGGCAGGGACACCTTCCACTGTCCCAGGTTGCTCCAAACCCCATCCAGCCTGGCCTTGGACACTTCCAGGGATCCAGGGGCAGCCACAGCTTCTCTGGGAATTCTATTCCAACCCCTCAGCACCCTCACAGGGAAGAATTCCTTCCCAAAATCCCATCTAACCCTGCCCTCTGGCAGTGGGAATCCATTCCCCCTTGTCCTGTTGCTCTAGGCCCCTGGATATTTAAATATTTAAATATTTAAATATTTAAATAGAAGGGAACAGACTGCCTTAAATATTTGTAAAAGTCTAAGGTAGCAAGGTAGCTCTTGCCCAAACCTGATCTTCTCTGCAATAAATAACTCCAAGTCCTTTGATTATTTTGGGGGAGCTTGAGGGGTTTTGGAGTTTGGGTGAGTTTGTTTTGATTTCTTTTTCCAGCTTCTGCAACTGATCAACCCCTGGACTCCACCACCAGCCCACAGCCTCCCTAAATCCCCGTATCTATGCAGACAACCCACTCCTGGTGAGGATCCATGGAGCCACAGGGATCCAAATCACCTCTCCACGTGTCCTGCAGGCAACATTCACCTGCCCTTGCCTGTGGTTTCTGCTTTTCCCTCAGGACAGGGAGGGCTGCCCATCCCAGGCAGGGATGTGACGCCTCTGCCCCATCCCTGCTCCCCCATTCCCTCCCCAGGCCGTGCTCTGCAGCCCAGCTCCTCTTATACAATCAGCATTTTCCCTTTGTTTCTCCTAAATTGCAGACTATTTTATTTTTTTTCCAGGCTAATTCTCTACTGCGTCAAGATTGTTTTGAAGTCCCAGCCCATCCTCCAAAGCGCTTCCAGTCCCTCCCGGCTCCCTATCATTTGCAGCTGTAAGAAGCAAATTTCCTATTCATGCAAGTAATTATTAAAAAAATATTTTGAGCACTACCAGGCCTGGGACAGATCCCCAGGGAGTCCCAGGCTGTGTATCTCCTCGCTTTCCTGGTGGATCATAAATAACTCCTGTGAGCAATGTTCCCTCCTTCCAGCTCTGCTTTCCTCCAGCTCCGTGGCATCTGTCCCTGCCATCTTCCCTCTTCCAGCTGTGCTGGAGCTGCAGGGATGTGAGCAGGGGCTGCCTGGTGTCTTCATTTAATTTGAACTTCAGCTTGCCTGACTTCAGCTTCTGGATTTGGGTCTTACAAAACCCTGGCTGAAGGTGCCCATGGTTTGTTTTCCATACCCACCCTTGGAGCCCTGGTGTTTCTAAGCCCCACTGTAAATTTAGCCTTGAAAAGATGAGCTTTCTACCCTGAGACACCTCTTTGAGGCATTGACATCACCCCTGTGTCCTTAGGATCATAGAATTATGGAAAACCTTGTGTTGGAAGGGACCCTAAAAGGTCATCTACCCCTACCCCCCCTGCCATGGGCAGGGAACCTTCTCTGATGAATATTTCAGCCCAAATACCAGCAGTTCATGGGGGTTTTTGGCACTCATATAAATATCAGACTATTTCTGTGGGATTTTCATCCTGGATTTTTTCTTCTTTTGATTTTTTGGTTGGGTTTTTTTTTTCTTTTGTTTTTTTGGGGGTTTTGTATGTGGTTTTTTGTTTGTTTGTTTTTCTAGGTATTTTTTTCTGTGTGAGTTTTGGGGTTTTTTGGTTTGGTTTTTTTTCTGGTTGTTTGTTTGGGTGTTTTTGTTTCGGTTTTTTTTTTTTTT
>VZRH01000918.1:180915-192213 GCA_013397555.1 Urocynchramus pylzowi
GGTTTTTTTTTTTTTTCTGTGTGAGTTTTGGGGGGTTTTGGGGTTTTTTTTTTTCAGGTTGTTTGTTTTGGGTGTTTTTCTTTTTTTTGTTTGGGGTGTTATATAACATGGCTTAGGCAGGGGAGGAAAACTCACAGGATATTTCCTGTATATGAATATTTACAGAGTAAGATGGTTTCTTGTTTTTCACATTACTGATTTCACAGAATCCCAGAATGGTTTGGGTTGGAAGGAACCTTAAAGATGATCCCATTCCAATCCCCTGCCATGGGCAGGGGCACCTTCCCCTATCCCAGGCTGCTCCAAGCCCTGTCCAGCCTGGCCTTGGACACTTCCAGGGATCAGGGACAGCCACAGCTTCTCTGGGTACTCCTGTTTTGATGGATCCTGTGGATTCCAGGGACCTAAAAGCCAGAGGGGAGAGAAGGAGCTGTGAAATTATTGCAGTTCCTATGTATCTGCTTTGCAACTCCAGCACTTCCACAGCAGCCTTAAAAATCAGGATTATCTAAAGAAGAAAAAGTAAGAGTCTGTTCCAAGGAGACAGGTAAAAGGCAGGAGTGATAACAGGGGGTTTGAAAGGTGGGGCTCCACTTTGCAGTGCTGCATCCCTGAACAGAAACTCCTATTTGGGGCAAAGTTTCCCCAACTCCCTGCAGACTCTCTTGAATATAAATGCATCTCTGGGTATTTCCTGTAATTCTTGATAATTATTTCAATCAAGGTATCAATTTATGACTTCCTGACTAATGAAAAGCTGCTTCTTAGCACATTCTCCTTTGATATGCAAAGCTGCCTTTGAGCTGCCAGCCCCGTGCTGGGCAGCCCGTGCAGATCCACACCTGGCAAACCCAGGGGTGACACCAACGCCCTTGGGAGCTGTCACAGGAATTCCATCCTTAACTTTGCACATGGGAACTATTTAATCCACCTTTGCACCGTCTATTGGGTGAGGGGGGAAGCTCATTGCTCATTTAAGTTTATTATTTATTGGTGAAGCCTGCAGGTGCTGAGCAGTGATCCGAGAGCATCTCGCTGCATTTGGGAGAGTCTGCTCCAGTAACTGCCCCATTTTTCTGTGAGTATATCAAACCTATTGGTCTTTTCCAGAAGCAAAAGGAGGGAACACTCCAAGACCAGGTTTGGAGCAGCCTGGACTCGTGGGAGGCATCCCTGCCCACAGCAGGGGGTGGAATGGGATGAGCTTTAGGGAACCTTCCAACCCAAACCACAGGATTCTACTGTCGGGGTCTTCTCTGCTGGAGATGACCCCAGGTGTTGGTGGAAGCTGCTTTTCCCAACCCAGCTGTCCAAGAAGGAGTCAGGAGTCTTCTGCTCGTGTTCTCAGTGATGTTTATTGTCTCTTATCTAAAATATTTTCTGTCTGACCTCCGAGCTCTGGCCAGCAGGTCAGTCCAAGGCTCACTGCCCCCCACGGGGCTGGTGCTGTCTTTTATACCATGAACTACCTATTAGATATTTACAATTGTGTGCCAATCCCTAACACCTGTGTTAGACAGTGACTTTCTACTCTGAACCAATCTAAAAATGCCAGCATCACCTAAAAGATGGATGTTAGGAAGAAGAAGGAAGAAGAAGGACAGGGCACACCCCAATCCCTCCATCTTAGGGTTTTAAACCCCCCTGTACCAAATCCCAAATTTTCTCCTTTCACCCTCTAACTACTGCTACTGTGCTGTCCAAACTTTTGTGACTTGTGACTCCTCATATAAGGTTGGTAATTTGTCCCATGGGCTGAGATCAAAGCCCCAAGTGTTTCTGGCTTCTTGCCAGGGCTGCCCAGACCCCTGTCCGGGGTTTGGGGCACGGAGAGGAATGTCTTGGATTCCAACATTCTACAATCTCTGTAATTTATAATAATCTCACATTCACTGACCTCATCACCTTCAGGACTTGCTGCCCCTGGTTCATAAGCTCCCAGGAGCCTTCCCTACTCCAGGCTGAAGGATCCTGAGCTGCCATCTCACCTTGTAAAGCAGCTGCCCCATCCCAGTGGTCATTTAATTGTTCTTTCATCTTCTCCAACGCCACCACGCTCCCCTTGGAGATCAGGGCTGCAGAGTGAACGAAATGAGAACACATCAGGGTTTCCTGCAGCAGCAAACTGATGTCTTGAGCATTGGATGTGGCAGGGAAGGCTGAGAAATAGCAATTTCTTGTCTCTTTTTAGCTGCCACCTTGAACACTCCTTGGCCACACGCTGAGCCAGTGATTTCTGGGGGCAGTCCAAGATCTCAGCTCGTGGTGCCAGTCCCAGCCTTGGCATAGCACAAGAGTTGTTCAAATCTTTTTTCTCCAGATGCTTTACTTTATCTATTCCTACATCAAAGCTTATTTGAAATTTCTTCTCAGCTTTTCCATTTTTTTAAGAGCCTTTTGGAGTTTCTTGCCCTCAGTGTGGCACCTGATGCCCTCAGAAGTTCTCTCCTGCAGAAATGGAGATGGGGGGCTGCTCTTGCTCCTGCTGGTTGTGGATGAGGATGTTGAAAAACCCTGGACTCAATCTCTGCTGTACCACACCCTGGACTCATTTCCATCCCAAGAAATGATCATTGAAACCTCTTGTTTTCTGTCTTTTTCACCAGTTTTCAAGCAACAAAAGGACCTTTCCTCCAGTCATGTGGCAACATAGTTTCTATAATTGTATTGTGAAGGGCTTTAAAAAGAAAATGAATTAAGTAAAATCCTGTGGTTTTCCCATCTAGATCACAGAATCCATGTGTTTTATCAGGAAAAGGTTAATTTTTACTAGATTTACTTTTGTCCAGTGCCCTGAACAGCACAGGGGTTAAATTGTTTGTGCAGGAAAGCAGTAGCCAATAATGGCTGGAGAAAGGCCTGGTGGGAGAATAAAAATATTTCTTTCCCCAAAATGTTGAAACTGCCAAGTCAAGTTGTTAATAGAGATTGTTCCTCCAACACAACAGCAGTGAGGACAACTTGGCTTGGGCTGCTTGGCTTGGCTCAGCTCGGCTTGCTCGGTGCATGCAGAGCACAGACCTTGGTTGTAAAACCTGCTCTTAAATAAGTCTCAAATAAGCCATTTTCCACCCAAAAAATGAAGACCTGGCAGTGCTCTGCTGTAATTCATCCAAAGGGATGAGCAGAGCCAGCTCCAAAAGCAGGGTCATGGCAGCTGCTCCGTGATCTCCTCGCTTGTAACACATTTAGGTGACCCACCTGTCCCTGGATCCCTGGAAAAGTCCAAGGCCAGGCTGGACAGGGCTTGGAGCAACCTGAAATAGTGGAAGGTGTCCCTGCCCATGGCAGGGGTTTGGAAATGAATGATCTTTAAGGTTCCTTCCAGCCCAAATCGTTCTAGAATTCCATGAAAACATCCCCCAAGGCCCCAGTTCTAACGAGTCTCGCTGCTAACCAGTCGATGTCTGCCAACACCAACACAGCCCAGGATGTGCAGATGCTGAAGCCAGGCTGAGCCAGGCAGCCTGAAGAGACACAGCACAGCCTCACCTGGCTCCAGCTCTGGTAGCCAAGAAGTACTTCTTGAAGTCCAACAGCTGGGCAGGTGCTTGGGCTGTGATGGATGCAGCTCCAGCGTGGGCCAGGAGCCTGCCCCAGTGTGGGCAAATTCCCCCACAGATCCACAGGTCCTGCCAGGAACCTGCCCCAGCGTGGGCACATTCCCCCACAGATCCCCAGGTCCGGCCAGGAGCCTGCCCCAGCGTGGGCACATTCCCCCACAGATCCACAGGTCCTGCCAGGAGCCTGCCCCAGCGTGGGCACATTCCCCCACAGATCCACAGGTCCTGCCAGGAGCCTGCCCCAGCGTGGGCTCCCCACGGGGTCACAAGGTGCTTTGAGCATCCCCCAGCTCCAGCATGGGCTCCTCCATGTCCTGCAGGTGGATCCATGGGCTGCAGGGGCTCTCCATGGGCTGCACCATGGAATCTGAGGAGAATCACAGCTCCAGCACCTGCACCAGCTCCTGCCCCTCCTCCCAGGGGTCTGCAGGGCTGTTCCTCTCACATATCCTCACTCCTCTTGGTGCCTTGTGAAGCTGACCTAGAACAGAGACTGAACAGAGTTAAGGAATAAAGAAGGGATTTATTAAAAGGATCTCCTCCAGGGATCCACCTTGGGCAGCACCAGAGCCCAGCCAGGGCTGCACCCAAGATGACCCAAAATGGCCCCAAAATGCACGGCCGCTCCCGGGGGCTCTCCCTGGGATCAGTTCTGCTCCATTTGCACCTTGGAGTTCATTGTCCCATTCCAGCTTTAGCCCAGGCACTCCCATCCTGCTTGTTTTTCTCTCCTCGGCCCACGTTGTTTGTGCTCTTGGGGCTGAGATTTGGATCATTTGTCCTTGGTGCCCAGCTGGAGAAGGAATTGTTTTGTCTGCCTGCTCTGCGAAGAGAGCTCACCATCCCCTAATATTTAGAAGCCTGGATTTACACACTAAAGCAGCACAGAATCTGAAAAACAGAAAAGCTAAACCTGAGGCATCAGTCTCTCTGTCTGCAGCTGCAGGGGTTTTTTTCCTACTACCTAAATCTGTTTTCCCCAGAGGTGCTGTCCCCATGTCTGATGGGTTCAACTTTGGCCAGCGCTGGGTCACTCCTGGAGCTGGCTGGAATTGGTTCTGCTGGACACTGGGGAGGCTTCCAGCAGCTTCTCACAGAAGCCACCCCTGTGGCCCCCCACTACCAAAACCTGGCCACCAAACCAAATTCAATCCTCCAAGCATTTTTTCATTAGTTCTTGGGTCTCCTCATTGCTGTGCGCTAACTCAAACGTTAAAACTTCCTAATATTGGTGTTACCAAACATAAAATAAAACCTGGTGATTACAAAATTGGTAGAAAAATAGGCCTAGAATCCAATATGAGCTCCTCTGAGAATTGAAACCTGGCTGCTGCCGGATCTAGAAGAAACACGTGGGTGGATAAATTCTTGGGTGCATGAAAAATACAGAAAATACAAATTCAGTGGGGTTTCTATGAGTCAGGGTCTTACTTGCAGTGTGGATTCCCCTCCCTGCCTCAGCCAAGCAGAGGCAAAAAGTCATTCCTGATGAAAATACCACCTGCCATGGGATAGAGTGCCTTTAGCAGCTTTGGGAGGTGGTGGTTCCCTCCCAGGCAGCAGATTCTGGGTCAGCCAGGGCTGGGATTCGCAGCGGTGGATGGATGGGCTTGGCACAGACCTCGTGCTTGAGAGTGGAGCAACGTCTTCCCTGCTTGGATCACAGCCCTTCCACGGCCCAGGGCAGGATAAACACCGGCCCAGAGCAGGATAAACACCAGCACAGCCACTGCTGGAAGGGGAGCAGCTCAGGGGGCTTCACACACCTCCTCACCCAACCCTCCTGAACCTGCTCCGCACCCCACGATGGGAGGGCTTCACCTGGACCCAGCCAGCCCTGCCTGGATCATCACTTTTCTTTTTAAGTGTCTTTTTTTTTTTTTTTTTCACCCCCCTCCCTAGTTTGGAGGCAGAAGCAAGAGCTCAAAGAGGAAAAAAAAATTGGAAAAAAAAAGGAAAAAAGAAGAGAAGAATCGGGGTCAACACGAGCAGCAGTATTTCAGTCGTCCTTTGAGAGCTCGTCTATACTCACTGTGGGTGTTCTCCTTGCAAACACTGAGCAGGAGATGTTTTCCCTTAGTAGGGCAGGATCCTGTGCTCGGCCCTCCTTGCCTGGCCATAAAAGGGCAGTGTTTTCTGCAGGACCCCCGGATCCTCCGACAGCTGACGGGTTTTTGGGAAGGGGCCTGCCCCGGCACTGCTTGCTTTGGACCTCACAACCCTCGTGGTAGTGTTATTTTGGCTCCTTCTTTTCTTGTGCCTTTTGTTTTGTCTCTCTCCTCCTCCTGCTCCTCTCAGGAGGTTGGAGGGAGACAGCCAGAGAGCCTCCAGGAATGTTCTTGCTTCCCCTTTTTTTTTTATTCTTTCTTTCTCCCTCCCTTGGCCTGATTTGATCCCTTCTTTTCCATGATCCTGCTCAGAAAACCAGCTGCTGAGTGAAAACCTCTGGCCAAGCCCAGGATATGTCCCTAAAGGGCTGTCCACATCCCCAGCCTCCATCCTGTGTCCCAAGGGAATCTGGAGGGCTCTTCCCTCCCGCTCTGCCCAAGCCCTGGCCCACTCAGGAAGGGGGGACACCACGGAACCTCCTCTCACCATCTCCTGGAGCACCTCTCCATGGGAATTCCAGCCTAGAGGAGATGCCCAGCAGAGCACAGCTGTAAAAGCAGGGAGTCCTGGGCAGGCAGAGCCATGGTTCCACCTTGGAATTCATCATTCCAGGTCCACTTGGCTCTCCACAGAATCATTTAGGTTTGAAAAGACCCTCAAGGTCATCAAGTCCGACCATTAACTGCCAAGCACTGCCACATCCACCACCAAACTCTTCCCCAGGTGTCGGGGTCTCCTCTGCTGGAGATGACCCCAGGTGTTGGTGGAAGCTGCTTTTCCCAACCCAGCTGTCCAAGAAGGAGTCAGGAGTCTTCTGCTCGTGTTCTCAGTGATGTTTATTGTCTCTTATCTAAAATATTTTCTGTCTGACCCCCGAGCTCTGGCCAGCAGGTCAGTCCAAGGGGCACTGCCTCCCACGGGGCTGGTGCTGTCTTTTATACCATGAACTACCTATTAGATATTTACAATTGTGTGCCAACCCCTAACACCTGTGTTAGACAGTGACTTTCTACTCTGAACCAATCTAAAAATGCCAGCATCACCTAAAAGATGGATGTCAGGAAGAAGAAGGAAGAAGGACAGGGCACGCCCCAGTCCCTCCATCTTAGGGTTTTAGACCCCCCTGTACCAAATCCCAAATTTTCTCCTTTCACCCTATGACTACTGCTACTGTGCTGTCCAAACTTTTGTGACTTGTGACTCCTCATATAAGGTTGGTAATTTGTCCCATGGGCTGAAATCAAAGCCCCAAGTGTTTTTGGCTTCCTGCCAGGGCTGCCCAGACCCCTGTCTGGGGTTTGGGGCACGGAGAGGAATGTCTTGGATTCCAACACCCAGGTGCCCCATCTGCACAAACACCTCCAGGTTCTTCCATGGTTCCTCACAAACCCAAAGCTCCCTGAGCTCTTACAGGGTCTCAACTTTCTTCTCGTCCCTTGTCCTTGATGACACTTCCCTTGGAGAAGTCTGAATCCATGGAAATGCAAATGGAAATACCAGTTGTCAGCTGAACCAAGGAAATAGGAACCTCTCCTGGCTTCCCTAAACATTTTCCTCTATATTGTTGTGGCTGATCTTTCATTTAAGACCCTCTGTGACCTTGCTGTTGCCATCTCATGGCCTGGGGAGAGAAAGGAGGAGGTGAAGCTACAGAATATGTCCCTTTTGTGGCCTCCATGCTGCTGGAAAGTCCCAGGGAGGAGACCCAACACTCCTGTGTCAACAAGCTTGCTCCATGTGCCCCTTGTTGCCAGTTTCTCCAGAACTTTGCCTTCCTGGAGAACCTGTTCCCTAACAGCAACTGAAATGAACTCTGGACCCTCAGATCCCTCTGTGGACCCTGTTAACCTTTCTTTTGTCATTTTTCAAGGTCAGTGATGCTGTGCAAGGTATGCCACAGCCATTTCCCAGCCCACAGCCTTCCAGGAAGACTCCAGAACTTCCAGAACTTTGTATGAAGGCACCAAGAGCTTGGAGTTACCCTCAGCCAGAAATCCCAGCAGCTGAAAAAGCTCCAGTGAGGGATCAGTCACCCACACTCCCCATTAACCAACACAACAAAGCCCCCAACCCAGGCTGGGTGGGATCTCACCAAACTGGGTGGGGTGGGATTTGCAGGGAGCTTCAGGAAGTTGTTTCAGCAAACCCCACGTAGCCCCTGGGTGGCTGTGGCCAAGAAACCACCTGTTGGCCTCTCAGGAACATTGCTGTGGTCACTGTGCTCAAATAAAGGTTTCACCCAAGTGTATCATTGCTTGAGCCCCTTCCAAGGTTTTTCCCCCTGTCTTGGTGCCCCTGCAGGAACAGCTTCTCCCTCACCAGGAGGGAAAAACTGCTCCTGGCAAGGACCAGATCTCCTTGTGAGAGGTGGGCTCAGCTTCTTCCAAAAAGCCAGAACCTCTTGGTGAGCCCCTCAGAGAGGCCATCAGGGCTTGGACCACCCCTGCAGACCTTCACATTCCAGAGCTATGAGGACTCCCAAGTTCTGGAGCTCCCTGGTCCCCTGTGCCACATCCATGAAAAGGCCACAGGGATTTGGGCCCTGGAGCAGAGTTTAAATCCCTGTGTCCCACCTCCAGCCTCATCTCACCCTCACCACCAGCACTGGCTGCATTTCCAGGAGCTTATGTAGCTTTTTGGAAAAGTTTCCAGGGTAGGAGAGATGTCGGACAGGCCAAGCACTCATCTCACAAAAACCTTTCTGACAGGGACCGTGTTCTGGTGGCACTGGCCAGGAATTTTTTCCTGTAGAGCAGTGCAGGGTTGAGAGCGAGAAAGAGCATTAAAAAAAAAAAAAACAAATTTAAAAAAATATTTCAAAAGCTCTGCAGTGAAGCCGGCGCAGGCAGGACGTGGCCACGGGGACGTTATGCAAAGAGCTGCTCACATCTGGAAGAAGTTACTGAGCACAGCAACCAGGGCTGAGTCTAAACAAGTGCAGGACGTTACCACATGGATGTCTGCAGCTGGGAGTGGCTGGGGGAGCCAGAGGAGCTGGGAAGGTAGGGAAAATCCCCAAGGTTCTGGGGATGCCCCCCGTGCCCTTCAGAGCTACTGTGCTGCTCTGCTTTTAGGGTGGTGTGGATCCATGGGCCATTCTGGGTGGGGTCTGCAGGAGGGTTGGGGGCAGGAATGGGTTTTGGAGGTGGTCACCATCCCAATGACCCAATGGGATTGCTGGGGTGTTCTCCCACTGTTTGGAGGAAATGGGGATCCCCCACCTGGATGTGTTTAAGGCACATTTGGTTCTTGGGAACATCCTCTGGATCCTGCTATCATTGGGGAAACTGAGGCACACAGCTCTTTACCCCCTCTCCAAACCCAATAGAAACACCCCAAAGCTTTTTGGGGAGCATCCTCTGGATCCTGCTATCATTGGGGAAACTGAGGCACACAGCTCCTCACCCCTCCCCAAACCCAATAGAAACACCCCAAGACTTTTTGGGGACATAAAACCTCAATTTGAGGTGTTGTGGAGTGACAGCAATTTATTTACAAATGGGATTTTGGGGTGTTCTCCCATTGTTTGGAGAAAATGGGGATACCCCCGCTTGGATGTGTTTAAGGCACATTTGGAGCATTAATTGGGAGCATCCTCTGGATCCTGCTATCATTGGGGAAACTGAGGCACACAGCTCCTCACCCCTCCCCATACCCAATAGAAAGACCCCAAGGCTTTTTGGGGCATAAAACCTCAGTTTGGGTTGTAGTGGTTGGTTTATTTCCAAATGGGATTTTGGGGTTTTCTCCTGCTGTTTGGAGGAAATGGGGATCCTCCACTGGGAGGGTGTTTAGGATACATTTGGTTCTAGGGAGCTCCCTCTGGATCCTGCTGTGGAGGGGGAAACTGAGGCACACAACCCTTCACCCCCTCCCAAAACCCAGCAATAAGATCTCAACGTTTTTGGGGGCTTAAAACCCCAATTGGAGGAATCATGAGGCAGCATTAATTATTACAAAATGGGATTTTTGGTTCTCCCACTGTTCAGAGGAAATGAGCATCTCCTGGGGCTTTTCCTGCCGAGGGGCAGAGCCTGTCCTGGTGCTGGGGGGTGGCAGCACCGTGGGACTCTGCGTGGGGCCACCACTGACACCCTGGAGCTGCTCCAGCTCTGCCCCCTCGGTGCCCAGAAGGAGAATTTTGGGGTACCCAGCTCCTGGATGAGGCTGGGATGATAAAATCCACCCCTGGCTCAGCATCAGGGAGAGCTGGGGGTGAAATAATGGGGCTTTGTTTTATTTTGGAGGGTNGCTGGGATGATAAAATCCACCCCTGGCTCAGCATCAGGGAGAGCTGGGGGTGAAATAATGGGGCTTTGTTTTATTTTGGAGGGTGTTGGGGGCTGGCTGTGTCCCACAGGTCCTACCCCAGGCCTGAGGGGGTTTGGGATCCCTCTCCTGTAAGGAAATGTTCCTTAAACACCCCCAGAGGGGGATCCCCATTTCCTCTGAACAGTGCGAGAACCAAAAATCCCCTTTTGTAATAATTAATGTTGCCTCATGATTCCTCCAATTGGGGTTTTAAGCCCCCAAAAATGTTGAGATCTTATTGCTGGGTTTTGGGAGGGGGTGAAGGGTTGTGTGCCTCAGTTTCCCCCTCCACAGCAGGATCCAGAGGGAGCTCCCTAGAACCAAATGTATCCTAAACACCCTCCCAGTGGAGGATCCCCATTTCCTCCAAACAGCAGGAGAAAACCCCAAAATCCCATTTGGAAATAAACCAACCACTACAACCCAAACTGAGGTTTTATGCCCCAAAAAGCCTTGGGGTCTTTCTATTGGGTATGGGGAGGGGTGAGGAGCTGTGTGCCTCAGTTTCCCCAATGATAGCAGGATCCAGAGGATGCTCCCTAGAACCAAATGTGCCTTAAACACATCCAGGTGGGGAATCCCCATTTCCTCCAAACAGTGGGAGAACACCCCAAAATCCCATTTGTAAATAAATTGCTGTCACTCCACAACACCTCAAATTGAGGTTTTATGCCCCCAAAAACCCTTGGGGTCTTTTTGTTGAGTTTGGGGGGGTGAGGGGTTGTGTGCCTCAGTTTCCCCAATGATAGCAGGATCCAGAGGATGCTCCCAATTAATGCTCCAAATGTGCCTTAAACACATCCAGCTGGGGGCATGCCCATTTCACACAAACAGCAGGAAAACACCCCAAAAATCCCATTTTTATCTAATGGACGTTATTCCACGACACCCCAAATCGAGGTTTTACACCCCCCTCCCCCCAAAAAAAAAAAACAAAAACACCTGCGGGTGTTTTGCTGAGGTCGGTCAGGGGCTGTGCGTGCCTCAGTTTCCCCGCCCCAGCGGGACCCAGGGGATGCTCCCGGGGGATGCTGCGCTGCAGAGGCGGCTGTGGCGGAGGGGTTGGGGTGCGGGGGACAGGGCACAGGGGGATGTCCCCGTGGGGGTGGCGGTGGCTGCTGTCGCTTTAAAGGGGCAGCCGCGGCCCCAGCTGATGCGGCGGCTCCAATCAGCGGCCCCGGGGCTCTTGGCAGCCGGAGCCGCCGCCGCTCCGCATTCCTCCGGCTTCCCAAAAGGGGCGAACATGGCGATGGGCAGGATGAGGTGAAGAGGAGGAGGAGGAGGAGGAAAACATAAAAATAAAAATTTAAAAAAA
>VZRH01000918.1:202478-218905 GCA_013397555.1 Urocynchramus pylzowi
GAGAGTTTTTGTTGGTATCTCCAAACTGGGGTTGGTGATGGAGAGTTTTTGTTGGTATCTCCAAACTGGGGTTGGTGATGGAGAGTTTTTGTTGGTATCTCCAAACTGGGGCTGGTGATGGAGAGTTTTGGCTGGTATCTGCAAGCTGGGGCTGGTGGTAGAACTTCATGGTTAGTATCTTCAAGGTGGGTAGGTGACAGAATGTTTTGGTTGGCACCTCCAAGCTGGGGCTAGCAGTAGAGCTTCTCAGGTGACATCTCAGACTTGGGGATGTAGGACAGGGATGGATGGCATGGCCAGAAGGGTGTTTTTGGGGGGGAAAGAGCCCTGAATGATTTTCTTTCTTTCCTCCCCACAGCTGATAGTCGAAAAAACGACTGACTACCCTTCGGCTGAGTACTCCCTGGTGGAGGATGTAGCCCTCCACTTCACGTGTTTGATGGACAGACTGAACGAGCAGCGCCTCTTTCAGCCGGACCTGTGCGACGTGGACATCGTGCTGGTGCAGCACAAGAGCATCTTCCCGGCGCACAAGGGGGTCCTGGCAGCCTACAGCCAGTTCTTCCACTCCCTCTTCACCCAGAACAAGCAGCTGCAGCGCGTGGAGCTCTCTCTGGAGGCCCTCACCTCGCAGGGCCTCCAGCAGATCCTCAACTTCATCTACACCTCCAAGCTGCTCGTCAACTCCTGCAATGTGCAGGACGTGCTGAACGCGGCCACCGTGCTGCAGATGAACAACATCGCGTCCTCCTGCCAGGACCTGCTGGACACGCGCTCGCTCAGCCTGGCCACCGACATGGCCCTGCCCGCCGAGGGCTGCGCCGGGCCCCCGCCCTACTACTGCGAGATCAAGCAGGAGGTGGACGCCCCCCACCCCAAAATTTACGCCCGGGAGGGCAACGACCCCTTCTCGGTGCGGGTGGAGGATGGGACGGGCAGTGGGACTGGGCTCCCCCCCGGCCCGGCCAAGCAGTACTACAAGGAGGAAAAGGACGGAGGTGCTGGTGCTGTCTGTAAGATGGAGGGTGAGGAGTCCGAGGAGGACCTGGACAGCCAGGGCTCCTACAACCGGGAGCAGATCATCGTGGAGGTGAACCTCAACAACCAGACCCTCAACGTCTCCAAGGGCACCGAGGGGAAGGCGGCCGCCAGCGAGGCGGCCGTGATGGGGCGGCCGGACGGGGATGGGCGCGACACGGAGGAGGACGGGGAGGAGGAGAATGAGGAAGGGGAGGAGGAGGAGGAAGAGGAGGAGGATGCGGAGGTGGGGGAGGAGGAGGAGGAGGAGCGCAGTGAGGAGGAAGATCTGGAGGAGACGACGGAAGAAGAGGACGATGATGAAGATGCCTCAGAGATGAAAAGGGAAAAGAGCGGGCAGCCCCGCAGGGGCAGCCGGGCATCCAAAGCCACTAAACCTGCCATGGCAACCAGGTCCCAGGAGATGGCCAAGGTGGAAGAGGAGGAGGAGGAGCGCAGTGAGGAGGAAGATCTGGAGGAGACGACGGAAGAAGAGGACGATGATGAAGATGCCTCAGAGATGAAAAGGGAAAAGAGCGGGCAGCCCCGCAGGGGCAGCCGGGCATCCAAAGCCACTAAACCTGCCATGGCAACCAGGTCCCAGGAGATGGCCAAGGTGGAAGAGGAGGAGGATGCGGAGGTGGGGGAGGAGGAGGAGGAGGAGCGCAGTGAGGAGGAAGATCTGGAGGAGACGACGGAAGAAGAGGACGATGATGATGAAGATGCCTCAGAGATGAAAAGGGAAAAGAGCGGGCAGCCCCGCAGGGGCAGCCGGGCATCCAAAGCCACTAAACCTGCCATGGCAACCAGGTCCCAGGAGATGGCCAAGGTGGAAGAGGAGGAGGAGGAGGAAGAAGAAGGCCAGAGGGGAAGGAAGAGAAAGAAGGAACAAGATGGCTTGGGCCAGAAGGTGAAGCTGGAGGAGAAGCAGCATTATCCGTGCAAGAAGTGTCCCCGGATCTTCAACAACCGCTGGTACCTGGAGAAGCACATGAACGTCACGCACAGCCGGATGCAGATCTGCGACAAGTGCGGGAAGCGCTTCCTGCTGGAGAGCGAGCTCCTGCTGCACCACCAGACCGACTGCGAGAAGAACATCCAGGTGAGCATGGATCCAGCCAGGGCATGGATCCCACTGGGTGAACATCCCACCAAGGGGGAAATGCCTTACCCCGGGGGGGAGCATCCCACTAGAGAAGGATGTCCCACCGAGGGGGGAATACCCCACCAAAGTGGATGGGTGCTCCATCAAGGTGGGATGGAGCCAAAGGAAGAGCATCCCACTGCTGTGGGACATCCCAGTGAGGGAAGGACATTCCAGGCACCATGGAGATCATCCCATCCAGCTACACCATGGGATGGGCTCGTGCTCAGATAATATTGACGTTGCAGTTGGCACATGTGTAGTGGTTTTGGTTGTTAATTTGAGATTTTGAGAATTTGAGATTTTGAGAGTTTGAGATATGAGGTTTTTCTTCTATATGCAAAACCAGCACAATATGGCAGTTGGGAGGGAACCTTCCTTCACCCATGACTTGTATTCAGACTCAGGAGGGTCCCACAGTGGCCTGGAATCAGAGGATTTGTTCCAGGGGGGCTGTGGCTTCCCCTTGACTGCCTGGGTGGAAACACAGAGTTAATTTTTGAGGAGTATTTTTTCTTTTGAGTTTATTCAGTTAATGTGGATAAAACACTGCGAGCCCTCGATGGAGACACACTCCAGCATTCCCACACAGGCTGAACCCATTTTAGCTTAATTTGAAGATTTGCTGACAGGAGTTAAAATGGTTTTAATCTGCCTTTTGTGCTTTTTTTTGTGTGTATTAGCAAATTTCTGAGTGCGTTTGACATCCACGCATGGCTGGGGCTTGGTGTGGTCTTCCCCTGTGCTAATGAGATCCTGTGTGGGCAAATTGACTTTGCTAAATCAGTGCAATTTTGGGGGGATAGGGAGGCACCCAATCAGAGCAGCAAACACGTGTGTTCCTGAAGATGCCTCCAAATTCCTGTCTCCTAATTCCTGATGAGCTGTTTTACAGGATGCTGCTGCTAATAATTACAAATATACCAACTTATGGAGAGCTTCTCTCATCACCCTTCCCACCAGCAACCAGATTTTGAATGATCTCACAGCTCTCCTTGATGAAGGTAACACAACCCAAGTGCTACTGGAGCCCTTCACTGATGGCATCCCAAATAAAACTGGGAATGAGGCAGATCTTGGCAAGCAGGGAACACGGAAGCAGGAACAGTCTTGGCTCATAGGTGAAGCAGTCACTGACCCTTTGGTGCATCTTCCTGACAAATTCACAGCGCTGAAGTTGCTTTTTTTGGATGCTTTTTCTCAGAATGGCTGAGTGTAGCTCCAATACCTGCGTGGTGGTGGCTATTTCAAGGCCTAACATAAAAACTGGCCAGTTAAAAAGGAGTTTTACCAGAATGTTTATTCAGCTTCATCTGCTTTCCAGGTGGATAACATGGGTCTGTCACCTCATTGCTTGTTTTTTGTTTTGCCCCCTCCTTTTTATCCCTTTTCCAAATAATTTTGGAATAGGAAGAACCACAACTGCCTGTATGGTGACCTCCTTCTATGGAAAAAGGGATCACTGTCTCCCTATAAATGCTCCTCATTGAGCATTTTTAATTTTGCAAATAGCCAAATGCCAAATCCACTCCATTTGCTCTGATAATATTTAATAACTTTTTCAACATCTCATGGAATTGTGTCTGGATGGAAAAGGAATTTTTTCAGCACTCTACCTATAATAGTTTTTATTTCTTGTGTTTTAATCAGATCCGTGGAGGGACTATCCACCTTTTCTCAGTTTGGTCTGCTGCTTTCTTTCCCTGTTTTGTCCCCAAATTTCATCCATAAAGCTTTAGGATTTAAGGACCATCCTGCTCCCTATGTTCATTCCCCATCTCCATAATGTGCATCCTGCCCCTACCACCTGAAAAGTGATTCATCCTTTGCTTTATTGACTTGTCCCTCAAACTCTTTTTATTGCCAGCTTCAGTATGGTTTTCCTTTTAACCTGTAAGGATTTATATCCTCATTTTTCCCTCTCATTTGGACATTACTTCCATATATTTTGAGTGCTGAATTTCAGCAGTAAGTGAGAACACAGAGCTTGACCCTCCAGGGTGTTTGGGCCTAGCCCTGGGGGTTTTTCTACCTCTGCTGCTTTCCCTCTACCTTTCATTTTGAAATTCCCCTGCCTCTTTCATTTTAAGTGGAGAAAATGGATATTGATGTGTCTTTGATATCAGGCTCTAGTCCTGAATTTGCCCTGAAATATCCCTTAAGACAGAGATAAAGCAGTTCTGATCCATGGAAATACATGCTTGGGAACAGTAGGACTTGGAGGACTGCTCATGTTGACATTTGAGCATGGCAAGATGAAGATGATGAGGCTTGGGAATGGCTCTGGGACCCTAATTTTTCCTTTGGGGCACCGAAATATAAATACATATGGAAAAATACAATGTCTTCACAGCATAATGGTGTGTTATCCACAGTATCACAGCAAAATTTGGTTGAAGCCCATCCAGGAGCATCTGTTCCTCTGGGAAGGAGGAGAAGTGGAGGAATCCCTCCCCAGGTTCACTGTCACAATTCAGCCACGTTGTTGCAAGGTGCCTTCAAGGCATTAATTATTTTCTCTACAAATCTGCAAGGAGAGAAGGCATGGTTTTATCCCTGTTGACCAAGAGGAATGTGAGCCATGGAAAGGTAAAGGGGAAGGAGTTGACCCTTGGCTCCTGGCATGGTTTCCTTTGTGGATATCTCTCTCCTGTGTTTCCCTGAGCACTGAACTGGTCTCACATGCCTCCAAGAGGTCTCACACAGAAGCTGGAGCTTTTCCTGGGAACTTCCAGAGGAACATTGAACTTGTTGGAGCTGATGCAATTCTCTACTATAAAGTCTTCTCGGAGAAGACTTTGCACATCACATTTTTCTCCTTGTGCTGATGGACTGCTGGTTTGGGTCTTTTTTGGTCCTTTTGGATATCGTGGAATCATAGATCTGTTTGGAAAACTAATTTAATGGTGAAGTATCCATAGTATCTGCTCTGGCCTGAGATTCTCCTAGTTTTCATATTTTTTGCATATTTCCAATGCACAGAGGGTTGGGATATTTTACATAAGATCTTCACTTAGGAATAAAATTTCCAGCTGGGAATAAGGCATGAACTGTTGCTTATCCAAGTCCTGATACACCCATTGATGAAGATTCCACATCCTTCCCTGGAAGGTCATTGTCCCTTGCTCATCCCATGGATAGAAGTATGAAGTTTGGAGGTTTTGAAGTGACAAGGTCTATATCAAACTTGCTGGTTGTTATCATTTCTGATATCAGCTGTAGCTTTCACCATGGTGCTCCCTTTCCATGGATGAAGCTGCTTCCCCTGCTTCCCTGACCATCTCCTGTGTCCTTGCAGTGCGTGACGTGTGGGAAGGGGTTCAAGAAGCTCTGGTCTCTCCACGAGCACAACAAGATTGTCCATGGCTATGCAGAGAAGAAGTTCTCCTGCGAGATCTGTGAGAAGAAGTTCTACACCATGGCCCACGTGCGCAAACACATGGTTGGTGAGTGTGGGAGGCACCACGGGGAGATCTTGTTGGGGGTGTTGGTCCATCAGTTTGGCAATCAAAGGTGTTTTCTGTTGCTGTCACGTTGGCTTACTCTTGGGTGAGCTTTCTCACATCCCCATCTTGAAATCTGGCCTGATACTCAATGCTGAACCAATGTCTGCTCAGTGCTGGCTTTGGACGTGGTGCTGGGGAATCCCGTTTATTTTATTGATCAGAAGTGATCAGAGGAAAGTTTGAAGTGTAAAAGGACCAGCCCACACCAGTGCTGGGCTTTGAAAAGCAAATTGCATATGACAACAGTGTTTGTCCCTGGGCCTTGGAGCTACCAAAGAGATCCAAAAGAATGGGGGCTTGGAAGGGAAATGCTTGAAACCTTGCTGCCATTTATCTTCCAGAGGTGCTTTGGGTTTGCTGGGGTTGGGCACTGGGAGCCAGAGCTGGGGTGTGGGGAGATGGATGGTGGAGGTGTGTGGAGGCTGCTGACCTGCCCCTGTCCCCACAGCACACACCAAGGACATGCCCTTCACCTGCGAGACCTGCGGGAAGTCCTTCAAGCGCAGCATGTCCCTCAAGGTCCACTCGCTCCAGCACTCCGGGGAAAAGCCTTTCAAATGTGAGGTAAGGCAAACGAGGGCAAAAACACTGATCTGGGGAGGGATCTTCCTCTCCTTGGGGCTTCCACTGTGCTTTGTGCCAGTGCAGCTGTAGAGATGATCCCACGCTTTTCCAAGTTTTGCATCACCTCCTGGTTTGAGGGTCCCACCAATTTTATGATGAAACTTGTCCAATGCCAAGATCTGTCCCCAAGTGCCTGGACTTTGCACCCACCCCAAGCCCAACCAGCCTGCAAACCAGGCTGGTCCCAAAATGCCCGTTTTGGGGGTGTTTCTTGGGGGGAAAAAAACAGGATTTCCTTGCTGCTGGTAATTTGAGGGGAATGTGGGGATATTTTGGGTGCTCATCAACAACTCCTGGCCCCTGCAGAACTGCAACGAGCGCTTCCAGTACAAGTACCAGCTGCGCTCCCACATGAGCATCCACATCGGGCACAAGCAGTTCATGTGCCAGTGGTGTGGCAAGGACTTCAACATGAAGCAGTACTTTGATGAGCACATGAAGACTCACACGGGTGAGACCCGCCCCTTGCCTGGCCCCAGATCCCTGCAGTCAGGCTCTCCCTGGAAAGAGTGATGGGATGGGGGTAAAAACGTTGGGTGGGTGGCAGGATGGGGTTTTGGGGGGCACTGATAAGGTCCCAGTCAACTCGTTCAGTGACTTTTGGAAAGGGCTTACAGTGGTTCATCTCTGAGCTGGACACACAGGAGAAATGCCAACAAGGTCTTCTCAAGAGATCAGAACAGCACAAAGGTTTGCTGGCAAACTTGAGAAAAAACAGGGAACTTTGGCAGAAGGTTTAGTACAGCATTCAACCAACATAAAAAACTTCTCACAGCACTAACTTGGCCCATTCAACTTAGCAAACTTTAAACACATTCGATGTCGAGGTACTCAAAATATTCCAAGGAGAGGGAATTAGAAGAAGAAGGAAGAGAGAAAGACAGAAAAAATACAGAAAACCTCATATAGGTAGCACATATAGGTAGTTGCTAGCACAGGCTACCAACTCTTGGGTTCAGATGGAACTTCCAAGAAAAAGGTAGGGTATAGATGAACGGGATGGCCTGGTGTTTGGCTTTAAATACCCTTTGGTCCTCAAAGGCCTTTCTCCCACATGGGACTTCTGGTCATTTGGCCCCTCATGAGGTGGATTAGGGGTGAGTGGAGCATTACCTCCACGTGTGCCATGACTGACAGACATTGCCAGGCTGGGATACAGGCTCTAGGGCTGGGATGTGGGGCCACTCACGGCCTCACAAGAGCAAGGCACACACGTGCACCCCAAAATACTTGAGACATCAGATCTCTCCAGTCCCTGACACCCAGCCTAACCAGCATCTTCTCGCCCCTCTTCTCCCACTCTCAGGGGAGAAGCCCTACATCTGTGAGATCTGCGGGAAGAGCTTCACCAGCCGCCCCAACATGAAGCGGCACCGCCGGACCCACACCGGGGAGAAGCCGTACCCCTGCGACGTCTGCGGCCAGCGCTTCCGCTTCTCCAACATGCTCAAGGCCCACAAGGAGAAATGTTTCCGCGTCAGCAACCCCTTGGCTTCGGACACGGCCGTCCCCCAACCCGCCACCAGCCCGGCTCCGCTGCCCCCCGGCCCCGGCGTCTCCCCCCTGCCCCTGCCGCTGCTCCATCCTCTTCCACAGACCCTCCCTCCTCCTCCTCACCTACCGCCACCCCCTCCCCTGTTTCCCGCGGGGAGGATAAATTCAAACAACAATTAGGTGCCCCCCCCACCCCGGCCACGCGCCTGCACGGACTGCTCTGCCCTTCGGGAACGCCTTTCCCCCGGGGAGCCAAGGCTTTGCTTGCTCTCTACCCCCCTTCCTCCTCATTTTGGGGTTGTTTTGGGTTTTTATTCCTTTTTCTCACCCGTCATTCTCCGCAGAGAGGGGGAGCAGGAGGAAGCCCCCACCCGAGGAACGTGGGTGCTGGGGGGGAAACCGCCGTCCGTCCATAAGGGTGTAGGTAAAAGGTGTCACTCTCAGTTTCATCTTCCCACACGCTGGTGTCATCTTCCTGCTGGGATGCTGGTGAGGCTGGGAGGAGCAGGACATCCGGGCTTGAGCTTGCTGGCCAGTGCATCAATATTTCGAAGCCGAATTCTAGTTAGTGGTGCTTGAATCCCTGTACTGTAAAGCTGGTCTTTCAAGTCAGGCTCTTCACCCACGGGGTTGAAAGGTGGGCACCCCAGGGGAGCCCACCACTGCCAGCCCCAGTGGCCCGTGGCGAGTGAGCAGCTGTCCCCATTGGAAAGCCATTAGCACACTCTCCTTAGCAGCCCTCGACACGTCTTCCTTCCCTACTACAGGTTTTCCTCCTCCACAGGCAAAAGCACAAACACCCACCTTGCATCTCGGGGCATCTGCAACTCGCTGTCGGTTCTGTTTTGGGATGCCCTAAGGGAGCTGGGTTCTGGTGTGCCCTTTCTGCTAATCCCAGTAGGAGCTGGGCTCCTGGGGATGCTCTGGAGTCAGGGAGCTGTTCCTGGGAGAGCTCAGGTACCTTTGGGACCGGCAGGAGGGTAGCCTGGGACAGAGGAGCAGGACGCTTCTGTTTCTCGGCAGAATCGGCCCAGAATAGTGCCTTAACAATCTGAATAAACCCCTGAGGGACGGGTGAGCTCCAGGCCGGTCCCACTGCAAGGTTCAGAGCTAAAGCAGGACCATGTTCAGCCTGGGGATGATGATGTCCCAGTCTCCAGTTTGTTGCCTGCTTTGCCCTCCCAAGCTTCACTTCTTGTGGTGCTGGCATCCGTTGCCCTGTCCTGGTTTGGGGTGACCAGAGGGGACCAGTGAGGGTTGTGGTTGTTTTGGTGATGCCCTGTGGTGTTGCTTAGTGCTTGTTGATGATGTTGAAGTCGAGCTGGTCTTTGGTTTCACTTACAAATAATATGGCTGGCTTCATGCTGAGGAGGAGGAGAGGAAGGCTTTGCTGTCACCTTTTTGTTGGGTACTGAGGTCCCAGCAGGGTCCTCCCTGCTGTGCTCTGCCCCTGGGTGTGATGCATTGTCCTGACCATGGCTATGGAGTCAGAGAGCACCCAGCATGGGCAGAGAAGGGCTGGCAAGAGGTGGGGGCTATTCCAGCTGATCCTGTGCTTCTAAAGCTGGTGTTGAGGTCACCTGTGGGTCAGGTCATGGAGGAGGTGGCGGAAGCACTGTTGGTAGATAAGAAGGAAAGAGGTCACTGAGTGGGCTGCAGGAGCCTTTTCTCATATGCAGCTTGTGCTGGGTGACAGCAGAGTGCTGGGGACAGGGAGCCACATCTGGCTCTGTGAGAAGTCTTGGTGCTTCATCTCCTGGACCAAATCAGCAAAGCACTTGGGCAGCATTGAGGCTGTCCCTGCAGAGATGGGGGGATTCAGCCACATGCTCAGGGGCTTTGCTGACTGGGGACGTGCAGGAGCCTGACGGGGACAGGACCAGGGGGCATCTGCTGTTCTCCTGAGTGCTCTTTGAGGTGTCTGGTGTCACCTCCTGCTGAGTGGTGCCCCATTGGTGCCCGGTATCATGGGAAAGCTATCTGATATTAGCATTTTGGAGCCACAAAGTCCTTTTCATCTTCGTGTTGGCTGGGATCCTGTGGATCCCCAGCGTGGCTCTCACTACCAGTGAGCCCACCCCAATCTCCATCTGCTCCAAGCACGAGGAGGTTGCTATGGCAGGGCTGCCTCACCTTATTGACCTTCTCAGGTGGGTTCCAAAGGCTTCTCTGCTGCCCCCCTCCATGATCCTGAGGCTCATTGGGATGGTGCAAAGCCTCAAACACACCTGTGAGGATGAGGGTTCTTGGGGCCATTGGCTGTCTGAAGGGACCATGACCCATGCTGGAAGATGTTTGCTTTAGAGAAGCATTCATTGAAACCCGTGGAGGTGCTGGAGTGGTCCATGCTGTCTCCTCCTCTGTTGCCTCCCAGATCCCACCCCTTGGGCTTCCTTGTGCTTTTTTCTCCTCATGTCCAGCCTTGAGACAGGATGGGAGCGCTGTGCCCTGAGGAGGGCTCACCTTACTTTTATGGTCTTTTGTGATGGAGCCCATCAGCTGATAGACTTCCCCCAACGTAAACAACCATGGCAACATTGTGCTCCCTTATTCCACTCAGCCTGGAGGTGGCTTTCCCTGTTCCTGTCCCAGCTCATTCTCTCCCAGTGAGGACCTGCTCCCCTTGGACATCTCTGTGAGATGAGAGCACTTCCTTGAGGCTGGAAGCCAGCGGAAAGCCCAGTGACTGATCCCAGCCACGTCCGATCCCCTTCGAGAGCCTGCTCGTAGAGCCACTTGGAGACGTCGAGATGTGACCATGCACACAGCACTTTGGAGAACCAGATCCCTGCTGCTCCCTCCCCTCTCCAAGGCCTGGGTAGTTCCCAGGAGTCCTACAAGGCCTCTGAGCCCTTTTGTCTACACCCTGACTCAGCCCCAGTGTGTCTCCATGTCTGGTTTTCGTTCTTGTACTGAGAGCTCAGACGAGTCGCTCCCGCAGTGCCTCGTCCATCCCGGACCCGTCCCGGCCGGCGCTGTTGCACCCCTTGGGGTTAGACAGGGCAGGAGGCAGGAGAGTTGGGTCCATTGTTTTCAAGCTTTTTATGTTCTACTTTAATTTTTTTTAATTCCTTTTTTTTTTTTTTTTATTAACTCTTGCACCTTAATCTCTCACATCCCTTCTTTGACAGACCGCGAGGGTGGAGAGGGGCTTGATTTCCATTACGCAGTTCCTGAATACGCCGTAGCGCAACGTTCAGCTGACAGCTCTCCCCACACACCTAAAGCCCAGACCTGCCTGGGTTGGAATTTTTTTTCCCCCCACTCCACCCTTCATTTGAACTTTGGGGAGGGAGGGAATCACGTGGGGAGGGTCACTTTTGGTTTATATATCCCAGGAGCCTGGTAGCACAGACCAGTTCGCCTCACGTATCCATGAGGCACAGCTGGCCCTTCGGACCACAGCCATAACCCTGGCGCGGTGGGAAGGTGATGGATGGATGGGTGGGAATGGCTGTGACAGTGCAATAGAGACGAGCATCCGCTGCTAGACAACTCCTCTGAGGTGACTCTTGGTTTGCCCGAAGTCAGGAGGGAAGGACAGACGGACAGATGCCCTTTGTTCACACGGACGGCGAGAGCTTCCCCACACGCAGCCCTGCCTAGAGACACGGAACCACAACGGGAGTTGGGTTGAACTTACAAAGGAAGAAAATAATAATTTTTAAAAAAAGGAGAAAAAAAAAATAGGAATAAGAACAACCTCTGTAGCATGGAACTTGAAGGAAATGAATGAAACCCCAAGCACTTGCCTCAAAACTAGTTTCTCATGCCTGGTGTTTGGCTCTGAATTATTTTACGGCATTCAGTATCAGTTGCCCAAAAATGCCAAGTTAAGAGTGTATTGGTGGCTCTACAAGTGTGAACAAACTAAACGAAGCACTTTATTCTGTATAGATTAAGGGAAGGCGGGGAGGGGAGGGGAAGCTTGGATGCTTTTCGGAAGCGTCTTAAGTAATGTTCTAGGAAATGTATTATTATTATTATTACCTTTTTTTTTTATGACCATGTGTAATCAATATATGTTTATCTTTAACTCCAAGTACAGCAGTTACTCTCTTTGGGATGGTGTGAGGAGGGGGAGGCTGAGATGGTTGGATTAGTCCATCCCCATGGGGCCAACTGAGGCAAGTCATTGTCTACCGCAGGAACGGGCGAGTCTTGCTTCGTCGATGGTCCCGTTGGCCAATGTCCAGGAGGTCCCAAGAGGTTCATCAAAGCCACCTCCCAGGGCACAACTCCCAGTCAGACATCCCCATCCCGAGCCATCTTCTGCCTGGGGGTGCTGGGGCTGCTCTCTGTGCCCCCCCACGAGCGCAACAAGTCACGGTAGGGAGGCTGGTTTGGGTTGTCCCTCGAGGCCAGGTCCTTGGCCATGCTTTGAAATCTGCTTTTGGCCTCTCACCAAGGCACGTTGGGGCTCGCTGAGCTCTGAAATTGGTGAGAGGTCAGAACTGGGCCTTTCCACTGCGTTCTCCCAGTCTGGAAGTGTTATGACTGTTACCAAAGAGGTTGCAAGTGGAAGGACTGAATCAATAAACAATTTGTCTTTTATAAAAGAAAACTGAAAGCTCCACCACTTTCTTTTGTTACCTTAATTTTGCTTTATCTTTTTCTTCCCCTCCTTTTTTTTTTTTTTTTATACTTTTCTTTTAAAAGGGTTTTTTTCAGACAACTGTGTGAGCAGTCAGAGATGGGGAGGATGAGGAATCCTGTGGAATGTTGACTGCTGCCACTCTGCTTCGCATGTACAGGCTCTGTGTTGGGTTTGGTGGGAGGTGTGTGCGTGTGTGTGAGACAGCTTGACTGCTGTGGGGCCAACAAAAAAAGAGCTTTCCAGGGAAGGGTGGTGAGTGGATAGAAGAAGGAATTTCATGCTTACAGCCCTGGAGTAAGGACTGAGCACCTGGTCCTACTGGCTCCATCAAGCTGGTGTGAGCTCTGAGTTGGGGCTCTCTGATCTCTATTGGCAGTGGAGAAACCAAGGAGCACATCCAAAAGCACCCAGTGCCTTTATTAATTTAAAATGGAGCAGGGGCAACCTTGCCAACAATATCAGCATGGATATTGGGAAGATAATGGAAGAAGAGATGGTTTTTCCTCAGCCTTTGGATGTAGTCTTTGCCGCTGTCATCATCTGTAGAGGGACCTGTGCTACTGAAGCTGTTGTATCTGTGCCAGGAAAACACCAGGCAGCAGGGTGATGTCTCTCTGAGCATTCCTGGTGGCATTTCTTATCTGTGCTGTCCTTTAAACTGACATAGCCTCTTGGAGATGTGGAGGAACATCCCCAGGCCACACCTTCACTTGGTGATGTCCAACTTTGCCTCCTTCCTTGGACCAACACGTGCTGAGATTTGCCTCTTGCTGCTCAAGCAGTGGGATATTTCAAGTTCTTCTGGATATTTTTATACAACAGCTATTTTTCCTTTTATAATTTCCTGCTCTGTGCCAGTGGTGGCTTCTCCACAGCTCTACAATGGATGTGAACCACACGTGAGCACCAAACTCCAGTTTATTTGAAACACCTTGAGCCTTTATCAGGGACCACATCACAACAATTCTTGGAAGGTCAGCAACATTCTCCTGCTGGCTTCAAAAAGCCCAGAATTCCTCCAGGAGAGCCAAGAAATGTGGTGGAGGTGAGTGGGGATTAAACCTCTGTTAGGATCATCAACAACTTCACAGCCTGCATTCAGCAAGAAGGGCTGAAGCAAATGTCACGGAATCACAGAATCATTAAGGCTGGAAAATACCTTCAAAATCCCCAAATCAACCTTTGACCAATCATCACCTTGTCAACCAGACTGAGCACTGAGTGCAACTTCCACTCATTCCTTGTACACTTCCAGGGATGGTGTTGCTGGAGGCAGGAGGTGGGATCCTGACACTGCAATTAATGACTTTTTTAAATTATTATTCTATGCAGGGATTTTTAATTTTTTTTTTTCTGAATTCTCTTTTTTTTTTTTTCTGCCAGAAGCTATTTGGAAGATTCATCTTTAATTAGCTTGGGAATTGTCTACATTAATTTCTGCAGAGCTAGGCAGAAGGTGTTTATTTCTTTTCCATGCATTTTTCACACATTTGATTGTTTCAAAGATTTTTGTTCCTATTTTTTTTTTTTTTAAAGCTACTTTGTGACAGCCAGTCACCTTGGATCTCTTTATCTTTTGAAATATTTCATTACTGTTCTGATGTGATTGTCCTCTAAGGAGCTTATCCTGTAACTTCCTAAATCCTTCAAATGAAACCAGGACAAGACTCTGGTTGTTTTACTTCCCTTGAATTCTTTTTCCTTCCAAACATATTTCAGTTTCTCCACAACTGCATTTTGACCTAGATTTGTGATACCAGAATTTTCATACCACTTTGAGGCAATTATTTTGCAAGGTTTGTTTTTGTTCTTTTTTTGAATTATTACTGATTATCACCTGTGTTAATGGTGCTATGACATCACAGAATCATGGAATTGTTAAGGTTGGAAAAGACCTTTAATCTCATTGAGTCCAATCACCAGCCCAGCACCACCACCATGTTCACCACTAAACAATGTCCCTAAGTGCCACATCCACATGGTTTTTGAACACTTCCAGGGATGGTGACTCCATCACTGGAGCTCCACTGCCTTTTCCAGTGCTTTACCATCCTTTTTTTTTTTTTGAAAAATCATCCTATTATCCAATCTAAACCTCTCCTGGCACAACTTGAGGCCGTTTCCTCTCATCCTGTCAGTGTAGGCATCCAGCTTCCTTCTAATCCTGGGTAAACTCCTAGTTGTGGTATCCATAGGGAAGAACTGAAAGGATACAGATCCTAAAATTTCAGCTCTCAAATGGGGGAAAATAACAAGAAATATGGTGCTCTCCGTGGGGCTGTTTTGCTGCATGTGTCCATCACAATTTGTATTTGTCTTTGGTTGCTGTGAAGGATCAGTTTCAGCTTTATCAATGTGCAAACACAGGGCATTTCTTTTGGAATAGTCACATTTATTTTTAAATAAACCATTGGTCAGATGGTGTGGGCATCAGGAGATTTTTGCTCAAACAGATCTTTTTTCCTGCTGCCAGTACAGTCACGTCTCTATCAAAACTTCATTATTGACAACTTTAAAATAAATATGCATTTTTCTTCAATCAGAAGCTCTCTTTGAGCCAAACGCATCTGAGATTTTAGCAAAGTAAAATACTGTTAAAAAAAAAATCTGAACATGAAAAATAAGAAAAACAGCAAAAATATAAAACCTTTCCCTAAAAACCAGCATTTGTCCATCCATAGGTGAGGACATTGTGATCTGTGATTGAAGGTGAGGAGCCCAAAAGGCTGGAGGTGACCTCGTGGCAACCTCTGTCCATCCCTCCTCCTTTCCCACCCTACAACTTCCATGACTCCTCCTTTCCTGAGACTCAGCTCCCAGCCTCTCATCATTCCAAAGTCAAACTGGAGGAAAAGAAATAATACTTTGTCACAACTTCCAAAGTGCTTCTGCTGCTCACATGACCTTTTCTTTTAACTGTCTCATCCCAATAACCCTCTTCACTCAGAAATTCATCACATTCCATCAGGTCTCTCCTGTACCACTTGACTTTAACCCTTCCTTCTCCTCTCCAAGGAACACTGTGCTCACAGACACCTTTGGGAAATACTTTATGGACGCCTTTCCCTGGGGAATGTCATCTTAGTCCCCACTTTCTGCATCTGCTGTTTGTTGGAGAGGTCCAACAGCAGTTGAAAAGATGGGGAAAAACACGGAGAAAGAAGTTTAAAAATGTCTCCTGAGACAGGAATAACTAATTTTTCTGTGCTTCTCAGTCTTCCCCAGCTCCTTGCAGGCTCCAGATCCACTCTCTAATTACCTTGTGAGCACCTTCAAGTTCCGGGAGGTTTTCCCGATACTCTCCCCTCTTTCCCATTTATCCAAAAAAGTACCAATCACAGATGCAATGTCCTGGGCAGTGTCCAGATGCCTCACCCCTGAGAAGCATCTCCCCATCCCTCCTTGCCCCAGCACCCCGTGGGAAGAGGACCAATCACTCCTGCCTACATCTTCGTCAGGCGCAGAACGTTGAGGCGCACGGGCAGGAACGTGGCACCGGAGGCGTACTGGATCTCCCGGAGGACCCCTTCCCACTTCTTCTGCTCCTCATCATACCTGGGGAGAGGCAGACAGACAATGGTGAGGAAAGGTCTCCTCTCCCTCCCTCCAGCTGCTCTCCATAGAGAGCCCACAGGAGTTATTTGGCCACAAGAATTCGCATGGGGACTTTCAGCCCTGGCGTGCTCTGGTTTGGGGGACGTGGATATCAGCACGTGGTCTTGCAGGGGAGGGGATATTTTTCATCTGGGAATCAAGTTGATGGCACCAAGGTGGAACATCCATGGTGAAGGACAGCAGGATCCTGCTGAGGGTGCCAGAGCACTGAATTGCAGGACAGGAGCAGCCAATGCTGCGTTAGCAGCTGTCACTAAGTGCTTTCTGCCCACTCCTCTAGCATGTAAGACTATCTGCTTCCCAGCCTAGACTCTCTGCTTCCCAGCCCAGACTCTCTGCTTCCCAGCCCAGACTCTCTGCTTCCCAGCCTAGACTCTCTGCTTCCCAGCCCAAACTATCTGCTTCCCAGCCCAGACTCTGCTTCCCAGCC
>VZRH01000918.1:218924-247965 GCA_013397555.1 Urocynchramus pylzowi
ACTCTGCTTCCCAGCCCAGACACTCTGCTTCCCAGCCCAGACACTCTGCTTCCCAGCCCAGACTCTGCTTCCCAGCCCAGACACTCTGCTTCCCAGCCCAGACTCTCTGCTTCCCAGCCCGAGCACTGGCTGTTCCCAGGGAGAGGAAGCATCACACAGATGCTGCTCCACACCAAAGGAGAGGCTGGAACCTGCTCCAGGCAAAATATCAATGCACAACAAAGCCAAAAGGAGCAAGTTTTCCCTGGTCTGTTGCTGTGTGAGGCTGGGAGAGATCACTGAAGCACCAATGTGCCCTCTAGCACAGCACAGGGCAAACTTCCCAGACACCGAGTGGTGAGCCTGCAGCCTCATGCTGGGGTGACAGCCTCCATCTCACACTGACAGCATAAAAAAGACAGAAATGATGTATTTCATTACTAGCATCCCTCCCATGCTCCCTTGGACAGCCCTGGGGAAGGTTGTCACCTCCAAACGTCGTTCAGCTCCGTTGGCACCAGCTCTCCCGACTCCGTCTCCACCGTGGCGAAGCCCCCGAGCAGGTAGAGCACCCCAGACAGGCTGACCAGGCTGACAGAGCTGCGCTCCTGAGGGAACTCAGTGAAGGTGTCCCACCTGCCAGGTGAGACAGGGGACAAGTTAGAGCACCCTGGCCACCCCCACACTGAGGATGGCCTCAAATCAGGATTCAACAACTGAGCTCACCGGTGACACACCACTTGTGCAGGTCTAGGTGGGATGGGACAATACCCTGGCTGTTTTTAGGGAAACTGTTCCCATCATCATTGTTCAACTTTGTTTTGCTTTGAGTGCATGGACCAGTATGTCCCAGTGCTGGGACTGAGCTGCAAGAGACACCCAAACTCAGACAATTTATTTTGTTGGGTAGAGCTCCAGAGAACACAAGGATGGCACAGTGGGTGAAACCACTTTGAGGGCGAGCCTGGGATGATCCCCAGCCCAACCACAGTGACTTTGGTGATGCCCAGCTCTCTGAGGAACCCTAGAATGGTTTGTGTTGGAAAAGACCTTAAAGATTATCCAGTTCCAACTCCCCTGCCATGGGCATACAAACTGGAGGAACTGACATCAGGAGCCACAAACAAACTCCAGGATGGCTGGAAGTTGCTGAGTACCTGCACCTACTCCTTGTGTAAGCACAGCTCAGGACATACTTGTTGGTGGCAATGTCGTAGACCTCCACCGAGTTGGTCAGGCCGGAGTCGGTGACACCAGCTGCCACGTAGATTTTGTCCTTGTGCACGGTGGCTCCGAACAAGGAGCGGGCAGTTTTCATGGGAGCCACTTCCTTCCACTCAAACTTGGCTGGGTTGTAGACACACATCTGCTTCAGGCACTTCCTGGAGAAAAATGAGAGGGAAAAGGAGCCTCGATCCCCTGCCAAGGGGTGGTTTTGCCCTGCAGGGGTTTGGGGGTGTCTGCTGGGGAGAAGGTGGGGTCTCTAGGGAGGATTTTGCTCCTTCACATTGGCATGAGGGGAGGAGCACACCCCCTTTGTCCCCTTTGTTGGGGTGTGCACCCAAGGATGTCCATGCCTGGAGTCACCATTTGTGTGTGTAACACATCCCCTCCTGCTGTGCCCGCTTTGGATAGGAGTCCTGAGAGCTCAGCTTGGTGCTCACACACCTGGAAACAGGTCCAGGCAGCCAACAGCCTCTCAGGACCTCTCACAGCCTCCAAAGCATTGGTTTATTGCTCCTGATCCACTGTGATGCTGCAAAATGTCCTCAGTGGCATTCCTGTGGCCAGGTGGGCAGTGTGAGGATGTTCACACCTTTCAGACCATAACCCTTCCCGAGCAGGACCAATCCTTGCTGGATTGTGGAATGTTTGCTCTGCAAACAGTCACATCTGTGCCCTGCAAGGCAGCCACTGTGATGCTCCTGAGAGAGGCTTTTCCTGCTGAGTTCATCTCCTGCAGGAGGGCAGGATGGGGTCAGGGTGGATGAGGTTTTTCCCTCCTATTGCAAATACACATCTGGATTTGACTATGGTGACCACTCTGCTCCACAATACCAAGACAGGATACTCTAAAAGTGAAGGGGCTTCTTGCTCTTCAATGCCTCTCCCAATCTGTGTGACATTTATCTTTTTGTGAGCAAAGGGGATCAGAGAATGGTTTAATTTGGAAAGATCTTTAAAGAGCATCTCATTCCAATCCCCATGGGCAGGGCCACCTTCCACTAGACCAGTTTCCCTGAAAACCTCCTCTAGCCTGCTTCCAGGGATGGGGCAATACATTCTCTCTCCTGTAAGGACACTGCCATCTCCCTGATGTCCCTGTTGGCCTCCTAAGGTTTTGGAAAGGGCTGCAGGCACAAAGGTGAGTGGAGAGGAAAGGATCCACATCTCCCATCCCATCCAGCCCTCCTTAAACCAGGCTGAGGAGCTACCAGCTCTGCACTCACACTGGTTTGGGGGATTGCCTCCCTGATTTTCTCTTGCTTTTTGACTTACTTGTCACTTCCTTTGCCCCCGATGACGTAGACAAGGTCCTTGTGTGACACCACTGCGTGGCCATAGACTGCGTAGGGAAGGGGATCGGCCTCACCCCACTTGAAGGACCTGGGTCAGAAAAAGATGGGAAGCAAAAGGATTTGTAGCTTGCAGGATGACACCCAGAGGACATGGCATTTCCCAGACCTAGAGGTGAGCACAGGGTTGGACTCAGTCTCAGAAACACAAGGTCTGCAACGAGGCTCAGACAGTAAATGTTGTGATCCTAAAAAAGGGTGACAGTGAAATAAGCAGGATATTTATGCTAATATCAATTATTTTCTTGAGGTCTTCAGGTAGGGATAGGGAGCAATAATGAACCCTTGAACCTCCTTTTCTCCAACCTGAGTTCCCCCAGTTCTTTCAGCTGCTCCTGGTGCTCCAGGAGCAGCTCAGCTCTGTTTCCTTCTCGGGGCTCACTGCAGCCCCTCAATGTCCTTATTGTCATGAAAGGCCCAAAACTGGATGTAGGATTTGAGGTGCAGCCTCACAGTGCCCAGCACAAAGGAAGAAACATTTCCCTGGTCCTGCTGATACATCCAGGATGCCTCTGGCCCTCTTGGCCACCTGGGCACATGTCTGGCTCATGTTCAGCCATGTCAATCAGAATAATATCAACCAAATAAAACCAGGGATAGAGTGGTGCTGATCACATCTCTACCAGCTTCAAACTGATACTCAAACCACCCCCGAGCACTTAGTGGGGGCAGACAAATTCTTTCCCAGAGTCTGCAGGGGCAGATAAATGCCCTGCTTTGTGGGAATGGAACTGGTTTCAAATCTCTGCCTATAAAACAGACTTGGAAGCACACACATCTAAATATAGACCGAGCAAAGGCTTGTTGATGCCTGCTGCTCTGTCTCTTTGGGGCAGAGAGCAGCAGGCTTTGGAAGTTTCTGTCTCCTGAGAGAAGAACAGGATGGTGCCTTTTAATAAAGCTCATAAGCTAGCATGGGTCAGAGCCCATTGTCCAAAAATAATTGGATATTAAGCCTGATATCAATCAGGATGAGCCATTCTGTGACACATCTGAAAATTTTAAAAACAAGCTTTTCTGTTCAAACCTCTTTTGGTGAGACCACAGTGAATGTCACTGATCCTTTAATCAATGGGCAAGAGCAGAGGATTTAACAGAAGAAAAAACACCTCTGTACATGTCTCACACGAACATCTACTAACACCAGTCCCAGATAACAAAATACCCACATAAAGGCTTCCTTCTCCAGGAGGCTCAATAAAGGGAGCAGCTGGAGCAAGACAGCTCAGAGCCCCAGGGCACAGCTTGAGGACAGTCCCAGCATCCTCATACAGAGTTCAAGCCCTTCTCCCAAACCTTTTGGCCCCTGGAGAGCTGGAATCACTTTGCATGGCAGCTGCTCCACCTTCTCCTCCAAGCCCCCTCACCCCACACTCGCAGTGAGCACTCACAGCCGGTCGTAGCACAGGACTGAATCCAAGGTCTTCTCTCCCTCCTTCAGCTCCTTCCCTCCAACCACAAAAATTGAGTTTTCTGCCTCCCCCAGGCCAAAGAGGCAGCGAGGGGAGGGCAGGGGGGGCATCCCCAGCCAGTCTGCATCCAGATGGTCGTACTGGAAGGGAACATATGGTCATTAGTGTGTGCCCATTTGTTCAGCAAAAGTCAGGGTGCAGAGGTGGAGGACAAAGTGTGTTCCCATGTGCAGCTTGGTCACCCCAGCAGCACTCTCTGCAACGCTCCTGTGGCTGTGCCTTTGTCAGCTGGAGCAGGATGGGAGATCTGAGAGCAAACCCAAGCCACAATTTGTATGATAGACCTTTTATGACAAGGTATAAGAGCAGAGATGGGTCTGAAGCAACATGTTCTGCTCTATTCATCAAAGCCTGGACCTTCTAGAATCACATTATAGTTGGGAAATGCTCTGAGATCATTGGGTCCCACCTCTGACCAGCCACCTTCTTGTCAATTCCATGGCACTGAGTGCCACATCAAGTCATTTCTTGAACATTACCAGGGATTGTGACTCCACCACTTCCTTGGGCAGCCCATCTCAATGCCTGACCACCTTTTCAGTAAGAAAATTCTCCATGATGTCCAACCTAAACCTCCCTTGTCCAACCTAAACTTCCTCTCATCCTGTCACTGGTTGCCTGGGAGAAGAGGCCAACCCCGCCTGGCTTCAGCCTCCTTTCAGGGTGATAAGCTCTCTCCTAAGTCTCCTCAACTAACTTGGAACTTGGAACAAGCTTGGTCATCTTTGGGTGAAAGACTCATTGCTGCACTTACGATGGATTGTTCCTGGGACTGGAGGAATGGAAGCATTTCAGTCCTAGAAATTTTCCTGAAACTTTTCATGCATAGAACACCTCACAGTATTTCATCCTGGCATTTTCCATCTCTGCCAGGTCACAGGGTGCTGCCAGCAGTGTTGGTTATACAGATAAAGTGTGCCAGACCCATCTAAGAGATAAGCAAGCTGCTGGATCAGATCACCAAATCCTTGGACATCTGTAGATCAAGGCATTGCCTCATCTCCCACCAGGAAAAAAACAAAAAAGGAAAAATTCTTAGACTGGAGACTCTGATCACTGTGGCTTAATGGGAACTGGGGAAAAAAATAATATATCTTGATAGAGGAGGGAGGGGTGCCTTACAGACAATTTTGTGGGACTGCAGGATGAAGCTGTGACGCAGCACTGCCTGGAGCATTGTTTGCCATGGGCTCAGGCCAAGGAGCTTCAGCCTGATGGGTTGGCTCCAAAGACTCGCCCTCAGCTGGGTGCCTGTGGTTTTTGTCTCTTTGTAAGCTGTGGTCCACACATGTGTTATTTATAGAGCAACCCTGAGCAGTTCAGTCATCGGGATAGTTCCTGCTTCTTGATGGTTTCAGCATTGTTTTCGAGTCATAAATCTTGCAAGTGACAAAGAAAGGATACCCTTTTCCATCTGAAATGTCAATGGAATCATTTTGCTCCTGCCAAAATCTGCAAAGCCCCTGGGATTTATCAGCATTTTTATATGTTGGTGCCTGTCCTTAAATCTAAATTATCCCTGACCTAATGCACCTGGCTTCAGCAGGGGGAATGTGAAATTTGGGGGGATAGAAGGAGTCAGAAGGTGTAGGGAGCTGTGGCACAGTGGCTTGTCATAGAGCTGCATGTCTAAATATGTTGTTTGAGCTGAAAACAAGGGCTCAAAACCTCACTTGCTCATACAGCAACTGTGAGCTACATAATGACACTGATGTAAGAAATCAAACATTGCAAACTGATGGCACTCTCCAGTCCCAGGGTTTGTCTGATTCTCCCTAGCACAAGAGATATGGTGACGAGTGAACGGACCCTTTTTGTGGGGAAGAGCTAAAACTGGCCCCACAATGCCACTGAGTCAGTGGCAAACTGGGAGCTGAACAGGAAAATCCTGCTGCATGCTGCTTAGAACCACAGAGTACTTTGGGGGGAAGGACCACCAAAGGTTTTTCATCCAACCCACGTGTTCAAAGAGGCACAGATTTGGAGTCAGAGCAGTTTCCCAGGGCTTTGTGCAGTCAAATATTGAATGCTTCCAAGGATGCTGCCTCACCCCTGGAAGTGCTCAAGGCCAAGCTGGATGGAGCTCTGAGCAGCCTGGTCCAGTGGAAGGTGTCCCTGCTCATGGCAGGGGTTTGGAACTAGGTGATCTTCAAGGTCCCTCTCAAGATTCCATAGAATGGCCTCCCAGGCCATTCTATGATTCTGTGGAGGTTCTGTGACCTCTCTGGACCCTGCTCCACCTCTGCTGGGAGGATTGATCTTTAGGCACAGGTTTGGCTGAATGCATTGGCCTGCTCTTCACAGGTAACTGATGGGGTTGCCCACACCTCTGTCATCGTGGACTGTCCAGTGTGAAAGGCTGTATCTCAAACAGGACACCCCCAGCACTTCCTCAGCTTTCCCCCTCCCTCCTGCTCTATAGGGCTGGGGTTTCTTCCTCCTGGCTTCTCATTCCCTGGACTTTACCTGGCCTGCACAACCCCCTGCCCCTTTCCAGGTGAGGACAAGCATGGTCCCTGCATGATGTGCAGCCCTACTGATGAAGGCAATGCATCAAGGCAGGGATCAGGGCTCTGTGTCTCAGCTTGGCAACCACCCTCATTTTATCCTTTCTGCCTGGAGATGTTTTTGTTTTTCCCAGAAGATGTGAGCCTGAGACACGTTATTGTTTCTTCCCAGAAGATTTGAGCCATGGAGAGGAACAAAAAAAGGATTTCTGGGTATGGGAGGAAGAATAGAGGATTTACTGGATTCCTTGGGGTCAGCAGGAAGGGCAGGCGCCTTGTGTTAGCTGTCTTCAGAGAAAGAAATCTGGGCTGCAGCCCAGGCTGGGGCTCAGATTGCCTGCATGGCTCAATCCAGTCACAGTTGGGTCACTGCTGAGTTAGAACAGCCACTTTCCCTGAGGAGTATCCCCAAAGACAGCTCGTGGTGGTTTCCCCCTCACAGGATGGAAATGGCTGAGGCAGAGACTCTGAGCTGGACCAAGCCCATCGCCAGGGGCAGGAGCAGCACCAGGAATGGGGCACGTGTTGGGAGGCAGGGATGTGCCCTGTGTCCTTGGGGTGTTTGCTCTGTGGCTGCAGCTGCTGCTGATTCTTTTTGGCACTGGCAGCGTCACCCTTAGGTTTTCCTGGGGTTCATAACCAGGGAAGGCAGTGGATGCAAAGCAGAAGCTGGGTCTGATGCCACAAACCTCCCAGTTTCTGAACCCTATGGCAGCCAGGGCTGGGCCAAATTCACTGTTCTAAACAATCCTCTCCTCAGGATTTGGATCAGGAAGGCTTATTCCTATTTCCTACTCCTTCAAACCTTCTTCCTCAACTACCACAACCACCCCTAAGTGGCATCTGCCTTAAAAATAAAGGAAGAAGAATCTCTAGTGAAGCAACCCAGATAATTCTCCTTCATTTACAACTTTCACTTTAACATCACATGACAACAAATAATATGGGCTTTGCATGCAAGCTAAAGCTTGGTGATGCTCCCAAGTGGTCAAAGAAACAAAAGAAAGATAAAGGCAGTACCTGTAGGAAGTAGGAGCTCATGGGATCCTCTTTGTTGTCCTCGTTGTAGTACAGTCCCCCAACAATGAAGATCTGATTCTCTTTGGTCACCAGACTGACGTGGTTCTTTGGGATTTGAGTAGACAGGGAGGCAAAATAGCACTCGTTGGCATTGGGGTCATAGGCCACTGCTCCACTGTCACTCACCATGAAAATAAGGTCCTGGAGGAACATCCCAAAGCGCATCGTGTCATTCAAGATCCCAGGGAGAGCATCCTCCTCTGCACCTTCCCCTTCATCGACCGCTCCATTGACAACATTCTCCTTTGCTTGATTCTCGCTGTTCTTCTTCACTTTCTTCTTCTTCACCACGGTGAATTTGCCTTTCTGGGCGTCCTTCACCATCTGCAGCTTCTTGAGCAGCTCGGGGCTGGCCTTGACCATGGCGTGCTTCTCCACGTGGTCCTTGATGTAGTCGTCGGGCATGAGGCGGAAGCGGATGCTCTCGAAGATGACAGGCAAGGCCTTCTGCCGGCTCTCCCGCTCCTTGCTCCCCACCCACTTCATCACCACCTCAAAGACGCTCTCCTCCTTCTCGATGTTGAGGGAGTCGCTGGAGATGATGGCAATCAGCTCGTCGGGGGAGAGCTGGTAGAACTCCTCGTCCCGGGAGACCAGCGCGAAGCGGTCGCAGATGAAATCCCGGGCAGCCACGGCCAGCCGGGCGCAATCCAGCATCAATCCCAGCCGGAAGATGGCCAGGCAGTTGCTGAGGCAGAGCCTCTTCTGCAGGAAGGACACGCACACGGTGAAGATGGAGGGGATTTGGAACATGTTGGCCACGGAGAAGATGTCCTGCACGTTCTGCTCGGTGATCTCCAGCTCGGAGGTGTAGATGTAATGGAGGATCTTGCCCATGACATCTGGATCGACATCTTCCAGGCTGACCTCCCTCTTCTTGCTCTCTTCCATGTCTGAGAGGAACATGGCCCGGAAATAGGGACTGCAGGCTGCCAGCACCAGCCGATGGCAGGGAAACTCCTTCCCTTTGACTTTTAAGACACAGTCCAGAAACTTATTGTGGTCCAACATGTCTTTGAGTCCGTCCTGGAGAAGAGTTTGCTGATAGAGACGCAATTCTTCCACTTGATCAAGAGGCAAACCCATGGTGACGAGTAACCGCTCGTTCTTTGCCCCAGTCCTTCTTTTATGGATAAATATTGGTGGCTGTATCTGTACCTGAGTAAGGAAAGTTGCTCAAAGCAGAGCTCACAGCCTCACGGGTGGCACACTGGGAATGTGAAAGGCTCGCTACGCTCCCAGCTGTCTGTGCACTTCAGTTTCCAGCTCGGGGCTTTATATATAGACACAGCGCTGCAGAGCTTAAGGAATCCATACTGCAGCATGTGTAAGCCGATCACCCTTTAATATGACACATTGGACAAGGAGGAAGGGAGGGGGCCGGGGGAACAGCTGTAATTCCAGCCTCAGTAATTCAGGAAGGGTCTGTCAGCTCATGAGTCACCACGGGGAGAGCAGGAGGTTTGGCTGCTGTGACACCACGGGGGACACGTGCGACCCATGGGGTTGGGAAGAGGCCTCTGGGTGAATCTAACAGCCCAATCTGCCTTTTGGATCATGGGTGGCAAGGATGGGATTTCCTCCTGATGATGCTAAATGGGCTGCTCCGAAAGTGTTGGACCTTTAGCTGTGCTAAAAATAGGCCATGAAGTCAAAGCTGGAAAGATGTGCTAAGGGAGGGTCTTGTGTGGGCTTTGTGGCATCCCCAGCTCCAGCCAGCTCCCACCCAGGGCTGCTTTGCTGAACAGGTTTGTCCTTTATTCTCCTCTGGAATCACTTTTCAGGGGTCTGGAAAGGGGTGGGAAATGGAGATAGAGCTGTTTATTTACAGCCCTGTATGGGATACGAGATCTGTGCTGGAAGTTCCTTTAAAATCCTCACTAAAGCAGGAGATTTGAGGACTGTGGGAGAGGGCTGGCTCTTTTTCCTTGCAGTAGGTGGTGGAGTCACCAACCCTGGGGCATTAAGGAAAGACTGGACGTAGCACTCAGGGCCGTGGTCTGGTTCAACCACAGGTTGGAGTCAACCCCAGAGCTCTTTTCCAGCCTCACTGATTCTGTGACTCTGTCATACATGCAAATGACCCCCAGTGGCACAGTCTCTGGGCACCTTGGCACCAATAAATTCATCCTTTCCAGGTCCTGGTGACAGACAGAGTGTCTGAGGCAGAATAGAAATAAAGGAAATGTAATGGTGGGCTTCAACTCACAGATTAAGAGATCTAAACACAAATAGCTTCTAGTAAATTGAGGGTCTCCTGCCCAGGCCTTCTGGTTCATCATTCCCCTCTGGATGAAGTCTAGAGCCACAGCAGGACAACCTGCCTGGCCTGGAGCTGATGCTTCAGAGTGGTTGAGCTCTCCAGCAGCTCTTGTGTCCTGCTTGCCTACCCATGGATGTCTAGGAAGTCCCTTGGGCCCTCAAATGGCCAGACTAGGTCCAGCTATTCCCACAGAGCTCACAAAGAAGCAAATTAGTTTTGACAGACATGGGCGAGCAGAGCAGCTATAATTATTTATACCCATAGTAAAACTTGCACATGAATCTGTTTTATCTCTTGCTGTGGACCCTCTGGGCTGTCTGACACTCAGTGATGGCACAGATTTAATTAACGATTTAATTAAGTCTATGAAAAAATATTAGCCATTATTCTTGGTGCATTTAAAGCCACACAACCCCTTACCCTGGCAGGGATGGGTTTATAAAAAATTGCCACGATGGTTATCTCAAAGTGGGAAGAGGGAGGGATCTATACCAGTATGAAGCCCTTCTGTACTGGTGTGGTTCCAGCAGCAGCTGGGAGGTACCAATATAGCAGGGAAATAATCACAAGCTGTTTCCAGAGCTCACATCATAAGCTCTTCTGTGCTGCTCATCTGTGACAGGATCAAGCTCCGAGTGCTGATCTTTGAAAGGGGTCGAACTTCAGGAATCTTTGCTCCCTGAAATCTGGGGCTGGGCACCCCCACCTTCCCCTCTCTGCCCCCTCTGCATCAGCTCTGTGCCATCCCAAGTTTAATCCTGTGGTGTTGTGCCACCAGCTGGGATTTCACCCTCCCTCTGCCTTTAATCTCCCTTGAGCTCTGCCTTGTTTTCCTTTTTGTTGTGCTGCCATCTGAGTTTTGCTTCTTTATCCCCCACCCCACGAGGTGCCACTGCTAAAATTCAGCTGCAGCCCTTCCCAGAAGAGCTCTGGTCCCAGGTTGGTGGCTCACCCAGGGAAAGGGCCCTGTGATGGTCCCAGACCTGCCCTGGGGACTCCAAGAGCTTCAGTGGCTTTGCCCAGCAGCTGGAGCAGCTCCAAGGCTTGGGGAAGCAGCCCTGGTTTTCCAAGAGCCTGGGTGCACTGTCCCCCAGATCTGACAGGGCCCCAGCCAGGGATTTCCAATGACCAGTGGACTCCCACAGTCATTAGATGGATCCCCAAGTGGGCAGCAGTCCCCCAGGACATGGGAGTAGGTGAAGGCTCTGGTTTTGTCTGGGAGAGTTAATTTTCCTCCTACAGTGCTGTGGTTTTCCTGATTTAGGATGAGGATAATGCTGATAACTCACCGATATTTTGGCTCCTGCTGTCATTCTCACAGGATTTTCCACATCTCACACTCTGCCAGTGAGGAGCTGCACCAAAAGCTGGGAAGCAGCGTGGCCAGGAGAGCTGACCTGAGCTGGCCAGAGGGATATTCCATATCACAGAACATCACTTCCAGGATATAAACTGTGGAAATCACCCAGAAGGGAGCCAATTTGCTGTTTGGGGACAGGCTGGGCATCAACCAGTGGGTGATGAGCAATTGTGCTGTGCATCACTGGTTCCTCTTGGGTTCTGTTGCTCTTTCTCCTCTCCTTGTCATTATTATTATCATCATCATTATGTTTTGTTTCAAATGTTAAGCTGTTCTTATCTCAACAGATTTACCTGTTTGCCTTTTCTTTCTGATTCTCCTCTTTTTGGGGTGAGGGGGAGCGAGTGAGTGAGAGAGAAACCGTGTGGGATTAAACCACAGCAGTGAGGATACATGGATACATCCTAAAGGGATGCAAGGCTGCAGGATCACTCCCACCCATACAGAATGTTACAACAAAAAGGATGGATGAAGGAATTTCAGCCTGTCAGGCTGAACAAGAAAGTGTCCAGTGTAGGGCTATTAAATGGGATTTGCAATTACAATAAAAAACTGCTTTTCTTGGCTTCTTGGTAGAGTTTTATGGAGGGGCAGGCCATAACCAGAGCAGATGAGATGCTCTTCTCCAGAGAGATGAGCAGTGGATAAATCCCATCCTACAGAGGCTTTCAGTGAGGCTGAGGGTGTCCTGTGCAAGGCTGAGCTGGTTGAGACAGCACCACGGGGCTCCTGGCCCACCAGACCTCCTGGGCTTGTCAGAGCAGCAAAAGATGAAGGGATAACTCCTGGAAAAGGAGGGCAAAGCCCAAATTCTCCCATGAACTGTCTCTAACAGATCACTGGCTGGGTTGGTGTCTAAGATTAGCTCCTTCTGGCAGCTTCAGCAGATGCAGCTGCTGGGTAAATATAGACTCTTAGTGAATGGGCTATTTTCTCTCCTGAAGTATCCAAGTCAGGAGGGCAGTGCAGAGTCACTGGGCTTTGCCATGTGAGTCACCCACTTCAACACTGGGAGGTGACTCTGTCCTCCCAGGCAGCCACAGACCTGAGCTGAGCCACCACAGTGACAGAGCCCTTGGTGCCAGCACCTCAGGGGGCTGCCACCTGTGCAAGGACAGCCCTAGGGAGGGCAAGAGATGAATTCAACCCTGCTGGAAGCACACAGGGGCAGGGCTGGTTTGATGGAAAAATTACATCTGAAATAATGGAGATGCCAAGAAACACCTATGAAAAGTCCAGCAGTGGCAGATGTGTCAAAAAGGGATGTGATGAGATGCCACAATACCTGCCCCTTACTCCCAGCACTGTTGGTCAGGATCCCAAAAGTAAAACCAACCTGGCTTCTAACCCAAAACCCACATGGGTGACAGGCTGCTGGCCACAGGTTCAAGATACATACGAAAGCAAAGTCAAAACAAAGGTGAATATGAATCCAGCTGCAGCCCAACCTTCAGTCTGGTGATGACACCCAAGTGGGCTTCTGCTGAAGTCAAAAATGCCTTGTGTCACTCTTCTGGGGGGCAGGTGAGGACCTGCAAACAGATCCTTGTCCTCTGAGCTCCGGTGGCTGGGCATTGCCTGAGGTGCCACCTGCAGCCAGCAGCATTAACAGGGATGAGCAGCAGGTGCCAGAGTTATCCAACATTTATTGGCTACATAAATAAGAGACATTTACCAGGGACTTCACAAATTACTTTGGCAGAGCTGAAAGCTGGCTAGAAACCCACCCTGCCTCACCCACAGGGATGCACCAAGCGTCTCAACCCCATTGCAGAGGGGTGTGGATCCTGCCCCCAACAGCAACATAACTCAGACATAAGGCCACTGAGAGTTACTCTAAAGTGCAAGAGAGCCAGAGCTATTTCTGTGTCACAAACCCACCTTTCCCCCCAAGGCACTGTGTTTCACACACTCCCAAAGTCTAATTCTCCAAGGAGTCTCCCATGGGCTTTCCCTCCACCACCCAGCCCCAGTCCTTGCCCTTCACCTGGGTTTTTCTCCTTTGCTTGTATTCAGCTGTGTGCTCACTCAGCCCTACAGCTGGGCTGTGCACACCAAAGGCAGCTGAGGAGAGGGATGGGTGGCTGGAGACAAGCAGGGGGTGGCTGCAGCACCTTCTGTCCCTTGGCCTTGGGCAGGAATGTGAGCTTAGGCCTCTGACCATGGCATATAAAAAAAACTTAGGTGGGGTTTGGCTTGAGTCCCAGGACACATGTCACAGCAGGGTGGTCGTGGTGGCCCCATCAGTCTCAGATCCAGCAGTGCAGGGCCCTAAATCCTCCAGCCATGGGGCCTGGAGAGTCTCCTCTGGGACACAGGGGCTGTGGGGGAGCCCAGTGCTGGTGCACCAAGCGCTGTGGGACGCAGGGGTGAAATCTCTGGGCCTGCACACTGTCAGAGGGTCAGAAAAACAACAAGGATGGCTCTGGCATGGAAGAAATGTCCTGGGAGCTGCCTCAGCATCCTGCCACGCCTGGGGAGACTGTGAAACGCCCGCTGGGACTGATGGAAAATCTTTCCTGCAGCAAGGGGGTGACCTCTGGCCTTCCAGGTGACTTCTACGTGGATGAGCTACAGCAGTCCGATTGTCAGGAGGGCTTGGAGGGCCCTGGCCAGTGGCTGGCCTGGCAGCAGTGGCTGGAAGGGAGAGGACGAGGCTTCAGGACAAGCCTGTGGTGCCTCCCCTACTCCACCTTTGCCTTGTCACCCTTGTCCTCCTCCTGGACGGCCAGGATGCGCTCGCGCTCCTTGATCAGCTGCACGCCGCAGTACGTGATGAACCAGATGGACAAGGTGCTCACAGGGAAACCTAGAGCAGGGAGGGAGACCTGGTCATCCAGCTGTGGCTGTAGCAGATAGGGACAGGCGAACGGAAGATCACGCCATGTGACGGAAAGCAGCAGGATCCTTCTCCCTCAATCCCCTGAGATAAGCGATCACCCTAGGAATGTAACCCCCCTAACTCTAGTAACTTTCCACTCCTTACTAACCATAGATGGTACTGCAGACCCCCTCTGACGTAGTGAAGCCCCCTAGACTATTTAACCCTACAAGATAAGACAATAAAGGCCATTTGACCGTCCCCCATTGGTGTCAGCGTGCGTCTTTGGCCCGAGTGGCCCTGGTGAGTTTGGGTCGCCGTGCTGCTCCTTGAAACCAGGTCGCCTTGCCTTATAGCAGAAGGCAACAGTGGCTGCTGGCCCAACAGGGCCAGTTCTGCACCAGCACAGCTGCCTCTCAGGTGGGTTTGGGAGGTCCCACAGGATCATGGTGGCCAATGGCATTTTTCATCACTGAGACAAGAGGGAAATCTTCTGGGCTGGATTTTAGCTGAAGCTCTGCCTGAGCCCACCAAGGCACCATGGACTGCAACTGAAGTGAGGACACAGAGGAGGGGCTTTGAGCCCCTCTTACCCCCAAAAATCCTTCTGCTCCCCAAGTTCAGAAATCATGGTTGACCTTCTGCCCATTGAACCTGCCCATGTCCATTGCTGCCCAACACTGTGACCTTCTGGAAGCTTTGTGCCCCACTGATGCTGAGGATCATCTCCAGCCTTGTCCTGCACTTGGTGGGGACACAGTGTCCACCCAGGAAAATACATATCTTTGTCACCTACGTCAGTGACAGAGCCCGGAGCTCTCCCTCCTCTTCAGAAGGGTCTGACGGTGTTTGCAATCACAAACCTGGTATCCACAGCAGAGGGGTGGACCCAGGGTTTGTTCCTGCTAAAACAGGAGCTCTGCAATGAATAATGCAAGCAGCAAAAGGCAGCGAGCTCAGCGGGCAGGCACTCCTGGCACACCGAGTGTGACATTATCCCTTCCCATCCCGGAGAGGGCTGCGGGACGCCGGCTCCTGATGGCTATTTATACCCTGGGCAGCTCAAGAAGACTTCAAAACAGTGCCACAATCCACTGATTAGAAATGTACAGCCTGCAGGATGAGGATTTGTCCCTGTCACCTTTGGGATGATGCAGGAATGTCTGCTGGAGCAGAGGAAGTGAGGCAGGAGGAGTCAATCCCTTTCTCCAGCAAGGGGACCACTTCACAGGCAGGGACTCAGCCCTGCTTGGTGAGGTGAATGTCACCTCTGCAGGGAGGCTAAACCAGGGTCAGGCTGTGCCAGGAGCTGTACAAGCACACCTGGAAGGCAGCTGGTACCCCAGAACACTCAGTGAGGAGCTGGGGGGACTAAGAAACCACTGCCTGCACTTTTTGCAGAAGAGTTAAGGATATTTGGAGCAGCCAATTCACAAGCCAGTGGCCAGGGCACTTTGGACTCAAAAGGATTTGAAATGCCAATCCTCAGCTCCCATACCAGTTAAGACAGGGGTGTCTCAGTGGGGAGGGCTGGCAGCACCTTACCCATCACGAGGAGTCTCTTGGTCACCAGCAGTGCAAACTCCAGGCTGTTGAGGGCCAGGATGTTGTAGAGGACGATGGCCCAGAAGTTCACTGCCCCAAAAGCTGCCCTGATCCGCCGAGACATGGCCCCTGACAGCTTGGCCTGTGGAGGAGGGAGGAGCAGAGGGAAAAGGGTCTGTAAGGAAAAGGGGGTGACTGGGGCAACTCCAGCAAACTCCAGCTGGGATCCCAGAGAGGAGGCAAAAATCAGAGCAGCTTTTGGTGCCTCTGGAATGAAGAAATTAAAGGAGAAGATAGAACTGCTCTGGGCTGGGTCCCATGGGTAGATATTAGACACAGTTTCATGGTAATTTTAGAATCACAGACACATGGAAGGGTTTGGGTTGGGAGAGATCTTAAGGATCATCCACTCCACCCCTGCCTTGGGCAGGGACAGCTTCCACTATCTCAGTTTGCTCCAAGCCCTGTCTAACCTGGCCTTGGACCCTTCCAGGGATCCAGGGGCAGCCACAGCCTCTCTGGGCACCCTGTGCCAGGGCTTCACCAGCCTCACAAGGAAGACTTCCTTCCCATGATCCCATCTAACCCTGCCCTCTGTCAGTTTAAATCCATTACTCCTTGTCCTGTCCCTCCACATCCTTGTCACAAGTCCTTCTCCATCCTTGTCACAAGCTCTCTCAGAGCCTCATTAGAATAACTGGTTGAGTCCTGCTTTCTCCACCTCTTGCCTTGGCTAAGCCACTCCTCAAGGCAGAAGAATCTGTTGTATCCCAGGATTATTATTAGCCCTACATGCAAATCACTCCTAGCTCCCGGTAAAAATAGTTTCTTAGGAATTAAAGGGAAAAAAAAAAAAAAGCTCAAAACCCAATGACAGCAGCAGAATGGAATTGTCAGTGGTAATCTCCAGGATCAGCTGCTGGGAGAGGAGCAGGGAAGGAGCTCAGAGCAGCCTTCAAAGAGCACGGCGAGCCCCAGGCTGCTGAGGGAATTGCGGTGCCGCAGGGAAGGAGATTTCACTGCCTGGGAGAGCCTCAGTCTGATTAGGAGTTCAACGAGGAGAGCAAACGGGAGGATTGCTCCCCACGGCTTTTATTCAAAATAGATCTTTAACTAATTCAGGACCTCCGGAATTTAAAGTGGGAAAAAGAAATAAGGAACATGTGATAATTTATTTGTGGGGAATTTTGGAAGGAATTTGAGATGGGATTTTTGAATTGTTTTTGATGATGTAGTTTATTTTTTAATATTTTTACATGTAGTTCATATTTTATATATATATATATATATATATGTTACATATTTATATTTATTTTTATTTTATTTTGATGATGTGGTTNATTAGGAAATAATATATTATATATAAATTATATAATGATATATAGATTAGAAATTGTATATAATGATATAAATATATATATGATGATATATAAATTTATAGTATTGTATTTTAACTACAAAAATTAAAAATTATTTTAATTTTTTATATTTTAAATTTTAAAACTTTAAATTTATTTTAACATGGTTTTGTTTTAAATCATGAATTTATATTTTTGGTCTTAGTATTTAAGGTTGGAAGTTTTTTTAAAGGTTTTAGATTAAATCTTGTGTTTAATGCTAAACTTGGGTTTACAAGTTTAAAGTTCTGAGGGTTTCTTGCATTTCAGATTCCAACAGGAACATAATTGTTCCCAGAGTGGAAGTTTTCAACATCTTTTTTCCAGCATGTCCCTGAGACACCTTGGTCCTAAACAAAGACAGGGCACAAAGTTTTGGAGTGTTTTAAAAATAATTTGTTCTAGCATCCAAACACTTCCTTTTAAAAGAAATCAGATCAAAACCACTGAGAATGCCAAGATGCTCTGTGGAACAAGAAGAACAAATTAATCCCATAAGGAAATAGATCAACATTTCCCCATAGGATCATAGAATCTGGATATTCCCCACAGAATATTCCCCATATGCATAGACGTATTCCCAAGGACAGACCTCGTATTTTGTGTCCATCTGTGGCACTTTGATGCCTCATTGGAGACGCATTCCTGCTTCTCTTGGACCTCTGTTTTCCCTCTGGAATTCCCACCCCAATCTAAATTCCCTGTGAAGCAGCACAGGGGCAGGAGTTCGTTTGCTCTGGGTGGGTGACAAAAGTGCAAAAATGAAGGGACACAGAGCACCAGGACCTTGCCTTGCACAGATCAGTAGCTGATCTCAAGGGTTGTCCAGGGATGTCCCTATCCCTGGAAATGTTAAAAAAAAAATACCTGGATGGAGCACTTAAGGATTAAGTGGTGAACATGGTGGTGGTGCTGGTTAGACAGCTGGACTTGATGGTCTTAAAATCATGGAATGATTTTAATTTTTTTTTCCATTTAAAACCATGGAATGATTCCATGGTTTAAAATCATGGAATCATTAAGGCTGGAAAAGACCAGCCTTAATGATTCCATGATTTTAAAGGCCACAGGAAAGACCTTCAGGTCTCCAGGCAGGAGGCCAGGCCATGGAGCCCCACGGCATCCTCAGGGATTCTGCTCTTCCTCCTCAGCCAAAAACCTGACTCCTCCAACCCAGGGCGAGCTCCCTCTAGGCACAGATATTTCCCAGCACCAGAGCTTGTCCCCAGCCCCCTGGAGCCCAGCTCCTCACCTCCAGCTTGGCAAAGGGCCCCAGCTGGAAGAACTTCTGCACCCAGAGCTCGAAGTTGAGGCCGAAGCAGTTGACCAGGGACCAGATGTACACGAGCTGGCAGGGCCCCAGCCACAGCGTGGTGATGGCAAAGGTGGTGGTGCTGGCCACCAGCTCCTTCAGGATGTTGTCGTGGTTCCCTCCAATGTGGTCATACACGTACCTAAAATCCAGGGAAGGTGCTCCCTGTAGTCCAGGAGACCCCTCTGGAGTTTCTTTTCCCAAGCTCCTCACAGGCAGGTCAGTAAAACATCCCAGTAAAACAGGAAGGATGTTTTGGCAATAAACTAATTTCTGCTGTGCCCCAACCACTTGTGACTTGTGTGCCTATAAACCTATAAATACTCAAGGACAGAATATCCACCTTTCCCCCTCTGGCAGGTAAAACTTGGGGTCTCTAGAGCTGGAGGCTCTCTCAGACTTGCTGGCGCTCAGGATTTTATCCCAAAGCAGCCACCACCCCCCTCAGCAGAGGTTCACTGGTGTGAACTCATGGTTGAAGGGAGCTGAAGGGCTGAGGAAGATGCAGATGGAGCTACAGCACTCAGTTCCCCTTTCCTCCTGGAGAAATATAAAGGTGGCTCTTCCTCCTCTGAGGGAACACTAAACCCACCAGAATTAAAGGGATTTTGGGACAGCACTTTTTTATTCCCAGCTTTGGAGGAGGGGGCTGTTCTTTGTGCAATTAATTCAGTGAGTTTGGGGCTAAACAGAGCAAATAGTGGGATTTATCCAGAAGAGAGGACATCCCAGATTTGGGATGAAGAGCATGTGATGCTTCATTGCTCTGGGATGGAAGGGAAGACTCTGAACCAGACTAGAGGTGGTCGACTGGACACTTACTTGCACAGCCAGTCATTAATCCCTCTGTCAAAATGCCTAAAAATAAGATAAGAACATGTTAAAACACACAATGACAAGAAAAACCTGTTGAAACAGAGAAAACACCCAATCCCATGGCAAGGCACATCTTGGACCTTGCTTGCAGAAATCCTCCAGGCTCCTTCCTTGGACAGATGCCACTAGAGACATGGTTTAACTTCTCTCCTTATCTATTTCTCCCCACCTAAGAATATTTCCCTGGCTTCTGGCCAGGTCTAGACTATGGTTTCAGGTGGTCTCCAACTCACAGACCAGCTGCCCAGGACAGCCAGGTGTCCTCCCCTCCACGCAGGTCCTGTCCAGCTCCAACAATCTTCATTCAGGGTACTCACGTTTCAGCAAAGATGTAGAGCATGGTGATGCATTTTGGGGGCTGGGGTGGGTCCAGGTGGTCCAGTCTGGCGATGGTGTTGATGACCCCAAACATGACAGCAGCTTTCACCCAGTCATACACCAGATTGGAGTAGGCCAGGCCAGCTGGAGCAAAAATGGGAGTCAAATGGAGAAAAAAAGAACATGGAATGCATCAGGATTTCTGCAGAGCAAATCTTATAAAACTAAGTTTTTTAAGAGGCTTGAACCAAAGGACAATTTCTTCTCGGAGTATTAGGGAGCAAACTGCTTATTGGCCTTAGTAGTCCAAGAAATTCTGTTTATACAGTCATTTATTCCATCATTGTGCCTTCCCCCTGAGGCTTGTTAAGCTGTGATGAACTCATCACAGTTCTCAGATCTGCCCTCTGAGGGTTTATTGGCACCTCCATCAAAATTCCCCCCACCCCAGCTCCCTCTGGCCATGGATGTCCATGCTACAGCAGAGCCAGGGTCAGAACCTCTGACTTAGAGAGGTTTCTGACACTGGGAAACAAACCCTGCAGGGACAGCTACTAAAGGTTTCAAATGCCTCTGCAAAGAGCTGCTAAAATGTCCCCATCTGGGTGGGATCCAGCTCCCAGATTATGGGATGCTCCCACCGTGGTCAGTACAGTCAGAAGAGCTCAGCTCCCCCTGGAGTAAATGGGATCCATCTAGCCAGGGCTCTTGGGACACCCTAAATCCATGTTTGTGCCACTCCAGCTGCATTAGGATTTTATCCTGGCCTCGAGCTGCCAGGAGAGACATGAGGCCCCTCCAGCCCCTGCTTGGCCTCTGCTGTGTGGTGGTGCCTGAAATGCTGACATCAGACAAGGATTTGATCATCTGGAACCCTCCATCCAGCTGCCAGCTGAAGGCCAGTGCTGCTTCCATCACTTATCCTGGGAATTTGCCTTCTGGAGGTCTCTAGCCCAGCCATGCTTGGAGAACACCCACCTTTAGGTAGAGATTACATTGCCCTGGACATTGTCCATTTAAGTGTTGAACAGACTCTTTTGGGACAATCCATGACCTCTCTGGGCACCTCTCCCAGTGTTTGACCCCTCTGTGGACAGCTTTCCTTACATGCAATCAGACTTTGCTTTGTTGCATGTGGTTTGCTGTGTCCTGCTGATCCTTTAGAGGTGCTGAGCTCCCTTCCAGCCCAAAGGTAACAAAAATATCTTGGTGCTCAGCTTCCTAAACCCCAAACTAAACAGTTTACCCTTGTGGAAAGGTCAGACCAGCACCACGTGCCTTCCAGGGCTGCCCAACCCCAGCTCTGTGCGTGGCCAGCGTGAGGATGAGGGGTTTTTACTCAAACCTGTCCAACAAAGGCATTCCCAAAGCCTCTCAAGGGGGGTGGATGGAGACCTGGATCACTCACCACTGCCTTGGAGCTGGGTACAGGGGTGAAGGTGCCCAAACACCTTGGGCCACTCACCCAAGGACCAGTCCGAGAGGCGGTTCACGAACTTCAGGTCAGAAGGGAGGGTGAGGATGTAGAAGAAGTGGAAGAAGATGTCCACAGCCAGGATGGCCCCCACGTGGAGCAGGGCATTGACACGGATGCTCTTCATCTCGTCGTCCTTGCGCCTCAGCTCTCGGGTGCTCACCTGCAGGGGGGACAAACCGTGGTGGGGCTGAGCCCGGGGACAGGATGGGCGTTGTTCCCTCATCCAGAAGGATGGTCAAGGTCCAGACAGGGATTGAGTCATCATTCTCCTTTAGAGGTCACACCAGGGGCTATGTGGCCCAAATTTCCACTGATTAAGACCCAAGGGCTGGCTCAGGTGAGCACATCCACAAGGAACAGGACATGTCCCACCCACAGCAGGGATGTCCCTACTGCACATCCTGCTGTTCCCAGGGATCTCCCAGCAGAGCAGGCATGTGGTCAGACAAAGGCCTGGCTGTACTCAGGGACTCCTGGTGGGGTGAAATCCCCTCTGACCACGGAGCTCCCAGGGTTTCATGTTCTTTCTGCAGTGATGTGCTCAGAAAAATCAGCTTTGCTTAAGGACAACCCCTTCCAAAAGACACTAAGAGGGAGCAAATGTTTGCACCCATCACATCTCCAGGATGGAGTCCAGGGTTGGAATCCCAACCTGACAGCTCTGCCAGGGCTTGGTGTATTTTTGTCCAGGGTCATCTGGGAGGAAGAGGAGAACTGATGATGTCTGAGGCTTCTGCTGCAGACTCCTGCTGTAAACGAGAGGGAGACTTGCTCGAGGGGCTATCCTGAATCAGTGAGACCTGATTGATGGGGATTTCATCTCTGCTGTGTTCTGCACGAACAGGGTCTGGGGTTTGCCTCCAGGAGCTGTCACATCTCTGCTCATTGTCACATAAGCATCACCAGAGCGAGCTCTCAGGATTACACGGGGCAGAGCGATGTCCTTGCTGCCCCGCATCGCCGTAAAATCGCTGCTGCATTCAAAATCCTCTTATGTTTATTACTTCCCCTTTATTCCCTGTGAGAGGTGGGAGCTCTCCCTGCATAATCCACAGGCTGCTGCACCAGCCCTGTTGTCAAATCCAGATGATTCCTGAGAATTAAAGCCTTTGCCAGATTTTTTTTTGTGCCTGTTAAGTACCAGGTGCTTTGAGGATACAAAGAGGTCGCTGGACCCTGAGATGAGGGAGTACAGGGTCTGGCATGGAGATGTGTGGGTGGGCACAGAACCCTCCTTCCATGGAATCACAGAATGGTTTAGGCTGGAAAAATCCATTAAGATCATTGAGTCCAACCATTAACCCAGCACTAAACCCTGTCCCCAGGTGCCACATCTACACATCTCTGAAATACCTCCAGGGATGGTGACTCTACCACTGCCCTGGACAGCCTGTTCCAATGCTTAACAGCCATTTCCTTGAAGAAATTGTTCCTGTTATCCTGTCTAAACCTCCCCTGGTGCAACTCGAGGTTGGTTCCTCTCGTCCTCACATCCATGTGTGGTGCCAGCACTTGGCCACCACACTTTTGGGATCAGGGCTGTGTCACTGACACTCCCAGCCCTAGAGAAGGGGATTTGTTCCCTCATTAAGAAAGGTGATTCTCCACCCAAATTTGGCTGGCCAAGCCCTGGTACAGATGAGTTCCCATCTCACATAGGGATGCAAGAGCTCCACCAGGATGTAGGACCAGTAGGATAAAAACGGAAAGATCCCATCTCTAACTGGGCCATGCATCCCACCCTGGGGAAGGGCTCCATCTGCCTCCTGCCCTAATTGCTCTTGGGCAATTAAGAATTCACCTCTGCAGCTCCAGCAGTGCAGGGGGGATGTAGCCAGGAGATGGCAGTGGTGGCCAGGCCAAGCCAAGACCCCTGGCCTGGGCATGGGAAAGGGGTTGGGGACTTAATCCTTGTGCCTTTGGGGTTTGAAGCAGCTGAGAGGGGAATTGCTCATTAAGTGGCTTTAGATATCCTGGTTTGGGGTTGTGCCAAGGAGCAGGAAATAAAACTCCCCCTGGATGAAGCTCTGCAGGAGCAGTGGGAGTTCAGGTGTGATCTTCAGGGTCCGATCCATGTCCCCCTTTGTAGGTACCTGGCTGCATCCCTGATGGGGACACCAGAGCTGACCTTATGATCTTCAGGGTCCGATGCTCTAAAAATAACTTTTTAATATTTCCAGTAAGACCCGAGGGCTCTTGTTCCTTTTAAGAAGCATCATGAAGTTGTCAATTCCACAGGGGAATAGCAGGCAAGGAGCAGGACTGGGATCACGGCTCATCCTGGAGGAAACACCCCAGAGCACATCCTTGGGCAGCCAGAACCAGCCCCACGTGTGACAGAAGCTGCTGGGCCTTTGGTCTTCTCCTCACCACGAGCCTCTGGCTGCTTTCCCCTGCCCTGGGCTGGTTTTTCTTCTGAATCCACAAAATTTTTCCTAAACATTCTTGTATCCAGGCATCAGTTTGGGTCCAAAAACTCAGTGTAGATGTTCTTCTGCAAAAGGAACCGGGGCTGTTGGTGGGAATCCTCCACAGCACCACTGCTGACCAAACACCTCCCTTTGCCAGCATCACCAGTTTGCTTTGGTGGCCAAGGCTGACCCTTGGTGCAGAAGGAGGTTGAGGTGGGAAGAGTGAGGGGGGACACAGCACTGCTGGTTTCCTTGATCTTGGACTGTGGAACAGCTCCAGAGGTCCCAGCCCAGGCTTCTGCTGGTGTTTTCCAGTTCTGTTTGGAGTCTGCTCATCCAAAAGCTCCCTTGGTTGTGTGGAACAGGCAAAGATTTGGGGCATCAGGGAACTTCACGGAGCCCCTGATTGCTGGAACTCAGCCTTCCACCCAATCTTGTTTATTTCCTGAGAAATAACTTGATCTAAAGACACACAAGTCATCCTTGGAAGCTCCTGCTCCCTGGGTGAAGCAGGATAGAAATGGGAGACAGAAATATCCTTGTTGTCACATCATGCAGAGATCCCAAGGGTGGGCTCTACACATGTGGCCCTCACCATGAAGGTGCTGGAGTGACAACACAAGGAAACTGAGGCACTGAGCAGTGCAGATGCCCAGGGAGCAAGGACATCACAGCAAGATCTTACACTGTGAATTGGTCAGTGAAAATGGCCAAAAAAAAACAAAAAAGAAGGTTAAAAATCCATCAGTTTATGCCCTTCCCCACAAAAATGCACAGCCACAGACTAGAGGTGACCCCAAGAAGTTCTACAACCATTTGCATGTTCGCTGTGGAAAAGTTGGGGTTTTTGCAGACATTAACCCCAAGCAAATAAATTTTGGGGAGAAACCCCGCTCCAGTCTGGCCTCAGGATCACTCACCTGGGCGTGGAACTGGTCAAACGTCATGACAGGCCCAAAGAAGAAGAATGGGAGGTAGAAGTTGTACTTGAGGAGGTCGAAGATGGAGTAGATGCCCTCTTCCTTCTCGGAGCTCTCGAGGGCGAAGCTCATGCAGCGCATGATGGTGAAGGTGCACCCTCCGTAGAAAAGGACATCTTGGAGATCAAAAGCTCCTGTCACAAACCCACTCTGGACAAGAAACAGGGAGTTACCACCAGGAACTCGCTGTCACTTCTGTGCTGCCTCACTCTGGGGGACACCACTGCTGGGGCAGCAGAGAATTGTGTGGGTTGGGGGAACATTAAAGCCTGTCCAGTCCCACCCCTGCCATGGGCAGGGACACCTTCCACTGCCCCAGGGTGCTCCAAGCCCTGTCCAACCTGGCCTTGGACACTTCCAGGGATCCAGGGGCAGCTACAGATTCTCTGGGAAACTTTTTCCAGGGTCTCAGCACCCTGACAGCCAAGACTTTACTCCTAATATCCAATCTAAACCTATTCTGTCTCAGTGCCAGGGCCCCTTTCCCACCCTCACAGTGAAGAATTTTTTCCTAGCATCTCCTCTAACCCTGACCTCTGCCAGTTTAGTTTTCAGTTCAAGGAAAACCTCTAATTATGCTCTGACACCAATTGTCTCTGAAGTTAATGAGCTGGAAAGAGAAAACTGGGGCTTGATTTCCCAGCTGGCTCCTGCAGCTCAGAGCAGTCAGGAAGTGGTAGATCCTCTTGGCCACGTCACCAAGCAGCTGTTGGTCACACAGCTTTGGTTTGGGGTGGCAATGTCACCCTGTCACAGGTGTCCCCACAGAGTAAAGCAGAGCCAGCACAGGGTTGATGGAGAGGGAGGGAACACAGCTTTGGAGGTAGGGAGAGACAGCAATGCCCTGCTGAGGGACTGAATATTTTGATAAAGTCCTTCCTGGGCTTCTCTCCACCCACCAGTGAGATAAAATCTTACCTAGGCTGTGGCCTAAGAGATGGGCATCACTGAATCCATCTCAGCTCTGTGTTATAGCTGGGGAAACTGAGGCACAGGGCAGCAACAGGCTGACAAATTGCTGCCTGGGCAGCAAGAAGGACTCAGATGTCCTTTGCTCTGGAACAGCATGAAGCCACCACAACATGACATAAATATTGTGGGATTATGCCCAAGCTCACACCTCAACAGTCCCTTCCCTCTAAAATGCTGTGAGAGCTCTGATGCAGCCAGGAGAGATGGCCAGGGCCTGGGGCTGCCCCAGGAGCCCTCCCTGGGGGTAACCCCGAGGAGATGGGCACCAGTGGGCTGGAAACGAGGCCGACACAAGGCCAGGACAGCACCCACCTGCCACGAGCCAAAGGGCTCCACCTTGAAGGAGGCCAGGCAGCAGAGCCCGGCCACGTAGCAGAGCCACTTCTGCTTGGCCAGGGCCACCGAGTAGAGGAGCAGGCAGTGGGACAGGATGATCATCAGGTAGACCAGCCCCATGCTGCCCAGCACGGCCAGCACCCCGTAGGTCATGTACATCACAGCCCGGTGCTGGGGAGAGAGCGGCTGCGGTCAGCGTGGTGAGAGCCCCGACCCCAGAACATCCCCCAAAAACCCTTCCACAGGTCCCAGGCCATCCCTGGTGCTCTCAAATCCACGCCACCACACCCCTGCTCACCTGTGGCACGGTCATGGAGCAGATCTTGCCGAAGAGGACGTGTCCCGAGAGGGCGAAGATGATGATGTTCCTGAACGAGGTGAACCACATCACCCACTCAAAGTCAGCCACGTCCTGCAGGAGCAGCACCAGGCACTTTACTGCCCCCAGCTCCACAACTTTTAGAGCTTCTTCCCATTTTCCACCCAAGGGCTCCTGAGCACTTTAGCTCAGACATAAAACCCCAGGAGGGACGTGCAGAGGTTGCTCATCCCGGTGCACACAAAGTGGAGCATCCACAGCCCTGCAGTGATGCCTCAGGGTTCAGCTTTTCTGTTTTTCAGATTCTGTGCTGCTTTAGTGTGCAATTCTGAGCTTCACATTAGGGGATGGTGAGCTCTCTGCACAGAGCAGGCAGACAAAACAATTCATGCTCCAGCTGGGGACCAAGGACAAATGATCCAAATCTCAGCCCCAAGAGCACAAACAACGTGGGCTGAGGAGAGAAAAACAAGCAGGATGGGAGTGCCTGGGCTAAAGCTGGAATGGGACAATGAACTCCAAGGTGCAAATGGAGCAGAACTGATCCCAGGGAGAGCCCCCGGGAGCGGCCGTGCATTTTGGGGCCATTTTGGGTCATCTTGGGTGCAGCCCTGGCTGGGCTCTTGTGCTGCCCAAGGTGGATCCATGGAGGAGATCCTTTTAATAAATCCCTGCTTTATTCCTTAACTCTGTCCAGCCTCTGTTCTGGGTCAGCCTTCTCAAGGCACCAGCAGGGCTGGTGTTTTCCCCACTACTTTAGGGAGAAAAATACAAGTCAGGTGGACTTCACAGAAATGTGTCAGTAGCAGAAAAACCAGCTCTGTTTCTCCACTGCCCAGGCTGTCAGTAGCTAGAAAAGCCCAAGCCCTTCCTCACTCACCATCTTCCTGCCAAAGTAGTGCCAGCCTGGCTTTATGCCGTCCCGAAAGGCCTTTCTATTCATGCTGTCTGCAAAACAACCAGAGTTACAGGGAGAGAAACAGCACTGGGAAACAGGATCTGGGTTCAAGACAAGCCCAGAACCTTCATCATTGGGATGATGAACCACCAGGGCTCAAATACCCCATCCCAAAAGTGCCTGATTGCCATGGACAGTCAAAAGAGTCAGTGACAGCAGGTTTCTGCAGGAATTTTCAGCAATTCCCTGGCTAATCCCAGAAAGTTTTCAGGTTTGTGGGCTTCCAAACAAAAAAAAAAAAACAAACAAACATAAAAAAGCCAAAAACAAACCAAAACTCACCAAACCAACAAAAAACCCCAAAACAAACAAATAAACCCCCCAAAAACCAACCAAACAAACAAAAAAGGGAATCAGCCCTGTGTAGGCAGGGTGGTGGTGGTTGCCTGGTGTGGCAACCACCACCTGGAGACCTGTGACATCCCACAGCCTCTTGCCCTGAGCAGTGGAAATAGGGACAAAGAGACAACCAAAATCCCTTTGAAAAGGATTTCCAAGTTGTTTTCTGCAACAGTTGAAGCCGGGGATCTGCCGGTGTAATCAACAGCCGTAAAACAGGCGCCTGCCAGCCACCGCCCCTCCCAGGGATGAGGGGGCAGCGTTACCTCTGGATGCCTGGAAGATGCCGCTGCCGCTGTAGAGCACAGCACAGGTCACCACGAGGGCATAAAACCCCAGCTCGTAGCTGGGGAGCATCGCCTTAACCCCCATGGTGGGCGGTCACAGCCCCGGCCGGCACCGGGCAGGGGTCCACACCTGGCAAAGGGAAAGAGGAGAGGGAGGAAAAGCGGGGATGAGCGCTCACCTGCCCTCCTGTCCCTCTAACACCCTAAATTCCTGCTGCTCCTCCCCAGCTCTGCCTTGTGGGCTTCCCTGGAGGCTGAAGGGAATGAGAAGAGACTCAGGTGCAAAGAGGTTCCTGCATACCCCACCTGGGAGCCAGGATGTGGGGCCAGGTGCTCCTGATGAGGGGTTCTTCCCATCTATCCCGATATTCAGAGCTGCTCCAGGATGGGCTTCCTCCAGTGTGTCTCTGACGTCCCCACCTCTAATTCCTGGCTGGATCCGTGGAGGGGATCCAGGACAGAGCACGGAGGCACCTCTGATGGAGGGGACGTGATGGGTTTCCCCACCTCCCCCCTCACCTTGCCCAACCTCGGCTCCTGGGGGGCTCCCAGAGCCCCGTGATCCCAAATTCCCCCTGCCAGGAGCCTTTCGGACCCGCAGACACGGCTGAGCCCCCCGGCGACATCAGCAGCGCTCGGGGGCCGGCGGCACCCAGCCCCGCAATTAGCCCTAGGGCTAATTACTCCTCCGAGGTTAATTAACCTCGGCGCGACGTGCCTTGCAGCTCCGCAGCCTCCCCGCCCGAGTGGCCGGCAGCTGCAAAAACAGGAGCAGGCGGGATGCAGGGGACAGGGACAGGGAACAGGCGACAGGGACACCCCCGGTGGTGGCACCCCCCCCTCCGCCACCACCCCTGAGAGCGCTGAAGGGATTAAGGCGTAAAAGGCTCCCGGTCACCCTCTGCTCTGGCATCCGCCTTGCAAAGCTTCTGCCGTTATTAAAATCCCTCCATGGAAAAATTAAAATAATATTAAAATTATCGTTTTCATTTTAAGCCTTTATTTTTTGCTCGGCCGCCGAGGTTTTTAAGTGGGGGGTGGAGGAGGTCCTTGCCAGCGATGCGGAGTGACCCCATCTCCCCCCGGCGTGGACAAACGCGTCTCGCGGGGGGAATTTCGGGTCCGTCCAGGGGGGAATTTCGGGTTCATCCCGGAGGAATTTCGGGTTCATCCCGGGGGTATTTCGGGTTCATCCCGGGGGAATTTCGGGTTCATCCCGGGGGTATTTCGGGTTCATCCCGGGGGAATTTCGGGTTCATCCANCCGGTTCCACCAGGGGGAATTTCGGGTCCATCCGGGGGGAATTTCGGGGTGGCCCCGCGGTCACTCCCGGTGCGGGGCCGCTGCGGGCGGGCGCTGCGGTGCCCCTGCGGCGGGAGGGCGCGCACGGAGGTGCCCATAAAAAGCTTTTCTTCCTCCTTTCCACGCTTCCCAAAGCTTCTTTTTCTTTTTTTTT
>VZRH01000918.1:249076-287987 GCA_013397555.1 Urocynchramus pylzowi
AGCGGAGCAGGCGGGAGGTATTTTTATTTTAGAGCAGCACTGCAGAGGGGGGTGGCTCGGGAGCTGTCTGTCACGGCAGCTGCTGAGAGGACCCGTGCTGGCTGCCAAAGCTCACCCCGAGCCAGGGGAGCCGGCCCTGGGAGCCCCAGGGCACGGCAGCCCCAGGCAGGGACCGGCTCCCTCCCAAGGGGGGGTTGGGTCCCCATTTTTAGCCCTGCAGGGGAGGGGGTTGCCCCCATCACCTTGCTCCAAAGGAAGATATCATTGCGTGGGGATGGGGAAACTGAGGCACAGAGCCAAAAGGAAGAGTCATTCCTACTCAGCTTGGGCAGTGTTTAAATCTAAGTGAGGCTCAGAGGCTGCAGCATCTCCTGCTCCCAGGTAAGAAGTGTCAGGACAAGAGGAAACAGCCTCAAGATGTGCCAGAGGAGGTTTAAGTTGGATATGATTGAAAATCTCCTCACTGAAAGTGTTGTCAGGCACTGGAACAGGCTGTGCAGGGAAGTGGTGGAATCACCACCCCTGAAGTGTTCCAAAAATCTGTAGATGTGGCACCTTGGGGACATGGTTGAGTGCTGGGTTTGGCAGTGCTGGGTTAGGGCTTGGATTCATGATCTCAGAGCTCTTTTCCAACCTTGACCATCCTGGGATCTCCACAAAACACCTTTGGGGTCTGCCAGCACCCCCAGCAGGGGACAGGAAGGGGCAGGGTTGGGTTGTGGCCTCTCAGGGTGGGCAAACACAGCTGAGCCAAGAGGAACAGCCAGCACAGCCTCAGGGCCAGGCCTGTGCCCGGTGCCCACCTCTGTCACCAAGCCCCTGACACCTGGGCCCAGCTCACCCTGGGGCTGGCTCCCTCAGCATCCCTGGGCTGCCTGAGGGGTCAGCACGGAGAAACACGGCAGAGATTTTATAAAAAATGTTGTATTTTAATAATTTTATATTTTATAAATTTGGATTTTGTGAATCCCTCCGTGGTTTGTTAGTTTTGGGGTGAGGTGCTGTGTTTGGGCTCTGCAGGGAGGACCTACAGCCCTGGGATCAGCCCAGCTCTGCTGTTGCACTGGCTGAGGACAAAAAGGCTTTTTATCATGGTTTTGTTTTTTAGCATGGTTTTGTTTTTTAGCATGGTTTTGTTTTTCACCTGGTGCTCACAGAGAGGCTCTCCCCAGCCAGGGCAGTGTGGTGACACTTCTAACACCTAACGAGGTGCTTTAATCTTGTGAAAAACAAAGGTTCCCTCTCCTGTAAAAATTTAAAAGTTTAATAAAGGACAAGAGGAGAAAAAGACAATAAAGCAAAGATTTATAGCTGGGTGCTTGGCATTCTCCCAAGAGCACACCTGCTATTTTGGAAACACCCTTTATACACCATTGCTATTGCATCAGCCTGTTACATATTCACAAACAATTATGCATATAAAACTTTTCCCCAGACTAGTTTACATGTTCTAAGAATTGTTTAGCATGGCTCTTCCTCGGGTCTGTCTTTTCAGAGTATTTCTTGGTAGTGGTTTTAGTCCATTCTTGTCATCAGCTTTAGTTTGGGCTTTGGTCTGTGCCTTCTACTGATGTAAGTTTGATAGTTGGGTATCAGCAGTAGGAGTCCTCTTCATGTGTTCATTGAATGTTATCTCAACCAAGCAGGAATTTTAACACAAATATATCAGTTATTTCATTGCTATGTCTAACAAAATAAAAACTGTATCTTTATAGCAAAGTTACTTTAACATTATCCATATAGCATCCATTTTAATGTTTGTGAAAGGCCAATATTATATATTATTTATAATTGTATATTATATGTATATTAGATGTATTTATAACAATCTGGATGCAGCCATGGGATGCCCCAGCCCTGATCCTGCTGCTGCAGCTCCATCCCTGCCCGGGGACTCCATCCCTGCTCCCAGACCTCGCCGTAATTGACTGGCTAATTAAGAGATCGGTGCAGATAACTGCGGGATGCAATTCCTCACAATTCCTCACAATTCCTCGAAATTCCTCGCAATTCCTCGATCTCCCGGTGCCTGTGGCAGGCAGGGCTTTATGGCCAGCAAGGAGCCTCAGCAGGAGGGAAAAGAAGTCAGTGACACAGATGGACACGGGCTCGGTGTGGTGGTGGGGAGGTGCAGGGAGGCAACAAGGAAAGGCAGATCAGTGTCACCCCTGGCTCCCAAACCCACTCCTCTCTCCCCATCCCTATCCATGCAGAAAGCAGCCCTCAAATCTATATTATTTTTTCCTATTTTTCCTCTTCTTTTTTTTTTTTTTTTCTTTTTTTTTGGTCACAGCCCCATCATGCTGCACCCCCAGGGCACTGGCATCATTTAGAGAGTTTTAGATTTTCACCTTTTTTATTATTTTTTTCAATCCTTAGAGATCCGTGATCCTGCTGAATTCAAAATGCAGCACAGCTGAAGGGCCAAGCAGTGGTTTTTTTATGAGGGTCTGGGAGCTGTGGTGATACAAATAATTTAGCTTTAATTTATAGATATTTTAAAAAATTAAACCCCCACCCACTCATGATTTCTACTATAATAAGATTTATTTTTAATGTGACCAGGGTGTCTTCCTCAGCACTGGGGACATTTCTGTGTTTCATTGCCCAAATGTTTATGGCTTTGAGCTGCTTCAAGTGATATTTTTTCAAATATTTGGGGGGTTGCTGGAAGTTGTGGCACAGGATTTGAGGCCAGGCCCCTCTTCAGTGCCTGAGAAAGGTGGTGCGGTTCCAGGAAAGTGCTTGGCTCTGTCTCAGGGAGGCTTGGGACAAACTGGGGACATTAATGGGGACACCAAACAAAGTCCCTGGCTGCTGTGCCCCTGCTGCTGAAGCAGAAATTTGAATGGGAAGCACAGAAGGTTTTAATGATAGAAACCTAGAATGGTTTGGTTTGGGAGGGACAATAAAGTTCCTCTAATTCCACCCCTGCCATGGGGGTGGCATGGGACACCTCCCACTGCCCCAGGCTGCCCCGTCCAGCCTGGCCTTGGACACTTCCAGGGATCCAGGGGCAGCCACAGCTGCTCTGGGCACCTGTGCCAGGGCCTCACCACCCTCACAGGGAAGGATTTTTTTCCCAATATCCCTTCTAAACCTACTCTCTTCAGTCAGTTTAAAGCCATCCCCCCTTTCCTACACTCCATGTCCTTGCCCAGAGTCCTTCTCCTGTTCTCACAGGCTTCACATGGATTATTTTTACTGCCTGAGGTTGTCCCACTGGGTTCCTCATGTAAACATCACTGGGAACATGCCAATCCCATCAGGATGGCTCAGGAGAGAGGAATGTGTCATCCATCCATGTATCCATCCATCCATCCCTGTATCCATCCATCCATCCATCCATCCATCCATCCATCCATCCATCCATCCATCCATCCATCCATCCATCACCACCTCCAAGACCCCTCTCAGCACCCCCAGAATGGCTCTGCCCATCCCCCATGGCACCCAGGACCCCATCAAAGCTCCCAAACCTCCAGCCTCCCCAGGGAAAGGCTCTTAGGAGCTCCCACCACCCCCCCCTCACCCAGCATCAGGCCAAACCCCAGTGCCTCCAGCTCCTCCCCTCACAATCCCCTCCCCTTCCCCAAAAATGCCCCAAATAGGTCGGTGGCAGGCTGGAATAACCCCTCACAGATCCCTCTTCTCCCTGCCCAAGGAGCTGCTCTGAGCCCAGGATCCCTGCCTGGGATGGCTTTGGAGCTGTAAGAGGAGATCCCAGGGATTTAGGTGGCATTTGTTGAGTGAGGCCAGCCTGTCCCATGGGAGCAGCCAGCTCAGGAGCTGGGCCCAGAGGGGAGAGGATGAAGGGAGAAATGAGAAACCCAACACCCCTCTTGGCTCTGTCGTGGCTTAATTTAGAGCACAGGGGCTCAGCCAGAGTGTTTTTCCATTTAAAGCTGAACCTCTTCCCTTTTGTCCTGCACTGTGCCTTGCAGGGCAGTGGCAGCTGATGGCTGGGGTGGGTCAGCAAAGCAGTTTCCAACTCAGTTCCCCTTTGCCATCAGCTTCTTCCCCATTTCTCCCACATCAAGGACTGAAATCCATCTCCTCCTGTCATCCCTGTCCTGCTTTGGGGCCTCAGGGAGGGCAGGAGCCACCCATAGCCCCAATCCTCATCTCTGAATTCCCTGGGATGGGCTTTGACCCCCCCCAGCTGATCCTGTGCCCCTTGTCCAAGCAGATCCCAGGGCAGGGAGAGCCCTCCTGTGTCAATACTGTCTACATTTAACCACCCTAATGCAACTTAATTCATGTTACAGCCACTTTGGAAAGCTCTTTGCAGGTAAACTCCTGGCAACAGGCCCGAAGGAAAGGAGGACAATTCCTCAAAGATCATTTATTCCCAGCAGTTCAGCTGTACTTTAAAATGGGATGCATCCATCAGGCACTTTATGGAAGAGCTCTGCCCAACTCCAGGGCAGGAGACAAATTTTGGCTCAGCCCAAGTGTTTGGAGAACTCATATTTGGAGGTAAGGACTGGCAAAATCTTAACAAGGAGTGCCCATAACAAAATCCTGGCAGCAAAATTAACCTTAACTGTACCAGCAGCCTGTGCCAGAGATGTCACCTTTAGCCTGTCACCACCACCAGCTGCAGTGAGAGGCTGAAAAAACTCAGAGCTTATCAAAAAGCTGCCTGGGACACGACTTCTCACTGGATGAGGGTTGTCCCAGTGAGGAAATGCTGGGGACTCACAGTGCTTTTATCTGAGAGAGGCAAAACGATGGCTGGCTGCAAACTGGAGCCAGAGAAATTCAGATTAGAATTGAAACACAGGATTTTAACAGGCTGGTGTTTATCCATGAGGGAAAAAAACCACTGGAAGTTCCAAGGGAAGCAGGGAGTTGTGGTGATTTCACATCAGCTGTATCCCTGAAAGAAATGCACAAGTGTGCTGGAGAGATCCTGGGGCTGAGGATCTCCAGTGTGGGGATTTTTCAGGCAGAGAAAAAAATACTGTCATTGATTTTGTTTCTGAGTTGATGGGATGGGGTGCAGGGGGCTGCTGTTCCCAAGGTCTGCCAGGGTTTCTTATATTTAGCAAAATGCTGCAAGAAAATTGGTCTCATCCTTTGAAAACTGGGAACCAGCAGGAGCCAGCATGGGGAGAATTCAAGCCAGGTCACTCTGGGGAAGTATATTTCAAAATACTGGACATTCTGCACCCCCACTCTGTGACAGGAGACAGATTGCACATTTCCATGAGCAGCAGCTGCTTACAGGTACAGGCTGCCTAAATAAACTGGTTTATAGTGGTTGGATTCTTTCTTTGGTAAGTATTTGGTGGTGAAGAAAAAAGGATAAAATGCTTCTGTGAAGCCCCAAACAGGCACAAGGTTAAAAAAATGAGTGTTGCAGCACTTGAGAGGAGGTTTGCAGGAGAGGCATGTGTGCTCTGTGAGATCCCAGTTTCTTCCCTGTGCTTCAGGGGCTGACTCAGAGCCCTTTTCCTGGAGAGAGGTTTGATCTTCACAGCTTCCCTGGGACAGGGCACAAGGAAGGGCAGCAGATGCCTCTGCTCTGCTCCTGGGAAAATATTGATTCATACTCCTGTGTAAGTGAAATCAGAACCTGCAGCTCCAAGTTACAGCCTGAATTTAGCAGCCACAGCCCAGCACAGTCCCCACAGCCCTGCTCCTGCTCAGGCAGCTTTTCCAAGGGATCTGCTCACTCCTGCAGGTCCTTAAAATCCCTACCAGAGGATCCCTCCCCTCTACAGAGACATCAGCATGGAGCTGGAACCAAGCTGTGGCTCCTCTCAATCCAGGATTTATTCCTCAAGTTGCCCAGAGATGATTGAGGGTTACAAGGTGCTTTTTCCTCTGATGCTACTGGCAGGAAAAAAATTGCAATGGATGGTCCTGCTTTTTGTGAGAGAGGCCCCTGAGAGCTGGGCTGGGCTCTAGGGCAGTGCTGGGGGACTGGAGCAGCCTCGTGAGCACAGGGAGGGTTGATTCCCTGCTAACTCCCAGGTGCTGAGCCTACCCCCAGCTCCCTGATTTCCTCCATCAGGGACTCCAGGAACTGTTTGAAAAGAGACATTTCTTGAAGAGAGATATTTTTGAACCTAAGTAGAAAAAAAAAGACAGGGGCAACACATCTGGAGTGACTCCTGCTCTGCTTTTTTCCACTCAGCACAGGGGAGTCAGGATGAAATCCCCATGCTGGGGAAGGGAGCAGTGGTTTTCATGCCCAAAAATCCACTTTGCACTCGTGGTGCTGGCTGGGGTTAAAGCCTGACAAACTTCAGGCTCATAAAAAGAAGCTGACAAAGCAAAGGAGAAAAAGAAAAGCTTTCAAGACTTTCAAGTGAGAAACAAAGCAGCGCAGTACAAAAATGCTCTCCATTTGCCTGGAATCCCCAAGGCTGCTCTGCACTGGCAGGCTGCATGGCAATGCCTGATTAGCTTGCACTCTGTGTCCTCACTGTGCTGCAGGAGAGAAGGACAGGGCTGGCAGGGTTTGCAGCAGCTCCAAAGGTCCCAGCACTGCTGCAGTGAAGACCTGCCTGCATTTTGTAGCATTTCTTCCCAGGGAGAACAAGATCTGCCTGATGGATGAATGCAGAGACCCAGAAACAGGGAATTCATAACCTGGATGACAAGTTTTGTATGGAATCAGCTGAATTTAAGGTAGGTTGACTCATTGCAGGGGTAATCTGCACAGCTTTTCAGTGGAAACTCACTGGAGTTTCAGAAAACTGCTGCCAGTATGTTCAGGCAAAGAAAGAGGTTGGAATGATGTGAGGATTCCACCCAAAGCTGATTTGCAGATAGTCCCAGGTCAGGCTAATCCTGTGCCTGAGCACTGAAGTGCTACAGAAAGCCTGAGACAGGCAGGTAGCAGTGTGGGGATAAAAACAGAGCTTGTTTTGTTCTTAGGAAGGGGGCTGGTCTAACTTTTGTACAGCAAATTCCTTCCTGAGCTGATAAAGGCAGCAGCAGATTGAATATCAAGCCCTCCCAGGGAACCCTGTGCTGAATTCTGGAAGGTTTTGTCCAAAATGCCCCTGCAGAATTGCAGCTTCCCAAACTACACCCACCAGCCCTGCTTGCCAACCCTCAGAGACAGAAACTGCTGACACATAAAACCTTCACTTTTTGTATTTCATCTCTGCTTCTCATCCTCTCCTACAAATGCTAAAGAAATGACACGATCTGAGGCTGCAAAATGACACTGGTGCCTGGGCCCTCTCCCTGCTCTGCAGCCCAAAGGACTGGGAATATCTGGATTAACTCTTCTCTGGTGAATGGTGCTGAACAGCCTGTGAAAACCTATCCCTCACTTCCTCCATTATGACTTGATACAGTTTTAAATCATCCTCTTTGGCTCTCACAATTGCCTCCAGAGCAGCCTTCAGACCTTTGTTCTCATCCATCTGGAAGCCAAGCCTGCAGGGAAACAAAAGGAAGAAACCTCCCTGTGAGCTGGGGAGCTTCAAAGCAAGTTTAGAACAGTCACCTCTGTTGTGGGGAAGAAACACTGAAACCCAGAGCCCTGAGAAAGGGCAGACTGAGCACCTGTTCCTCCCTCCCTGAGGCAGGACAGAGTCATCCCAGCATGGGGAAAGGGAGAACATACCTCCTGCTCAGCTCCTCCACCTGAGATTCCAGCTCGGACAGGGATGCAGAGAGCTCCTCTCTGTCACTCACGTGCAAGGGGAGGCTGGGCTGGGCTGGAGATTCAATCACAGAATGGAGTTTCAGTAAAACAGCAAATCAGTTTTGACAGCATGCTGAGTCAGTATCAAAAACCACTGAATTTATTTTCTCAAATAATATACTTAATCTTTCAAGTAAATATTTAACCTCCTAAATTCTATGTTACATCCATAACATATCATAAATATATGACAGACTTATTTTAATTTCCTTCCAGCAAAATGAAAACATGATGAATTTGCATTTCAGGGCTAAATACGTGCCTACATATATAAGGATGAAAACAATGAATTCAAAATATTGAAGTGACCAAAACAAGAGGTTACAAACAGCTGAAAAGGGTAAATTTTATGTTGATCTTGTAATTCTGTTTCAGATTATGACAGTTGGTGCTTCCTGAATGTCTGGGATAAAGTTTGCACGTGGCACCCATTGAAACAATTTCTGAAAGCACTTTGATCCTCAGCATAAACAAAATGTAGGTTAAATGTACTTCAAGGTGTACTTCAAACCAAGGTTCTACCTCAGGAATGCTTTCCTAAATAAAGGTCTAGCCAAAACACGCAGCTCTGGTCATCCCAAATAAATTCAGAAACTTTTTTCAGGGTGATAAAGAAAATGTAACTCAAATTTACAGCTGGGACTGGAGAAGCAAAACCTGTGAGCAGTGAATCCCTACAGTGGAAGGAGGACCAGAGAAGTGTTCAGGGGGCTCAGGAAGGAGTGCAGGAAGGGAGCACAGCTTTTGCAGAGGATGCTGAACTTACCCCAGCCCTGAGGGACTGCAGGGTGATCTCTGCTGTAGATAGAAGGCTGAAACATTTCAGTAAATGTAAATAAATATTTCTCTAAAATAATCAATAGCCAGCACTACCTACCTGGAGCCAGGTAACATGAGGGAAGGATTTGTGTGGTTCAGCCCCAAATAAATTATAAAAATCAAGAAAGCAGCTAAATGAAGAAAATAACAGGCTGGAGCTGGCTGCAGTCCTTATAACTGGAAATACAGCACCAGGACAGGGAACAGCCAGGCTGGAATCTGTGCTGTGCTCCTACTGAACATTGCAACTGCTGGTTTGTGCTTGTGTTGTCATGATGGCACCTTTCTGTATCCCTTTTCCCAATTCATATCCCTCATAATATTACTCAAATTCAGTATTAAAACACTAAATCCTCCTGGTGTGGAATTATCTGAAAGAACCTGGTTGGAGAGTACTGAACTCTGACAAAAACAAATGAGAAGAAAAGGCTGCATTGTACAGCTAAAAAATGCTTTTGATCTTGAGGCTGTGCTTTACAGGGCTGAGGAAAGCCTGCTGTTACTTACCTATCTCTCCTCTGGGATTATTCTTTGATAATTTGGAATTTGGATAAAACAGGGAAAAAACACAGAAAATGAAAAGCCTGAATAATTTTAAAACACAACTGGGTTGTTTGCAGCTCCTTAGCATCATTATCTACTTCCCTTGAATTGAAGAGACCAGAAACACTAGAGTAGCAATTAAATCAGCTCTCTCCAATTTTGCACTTTTAAAAAGAAAGGAAAATATTATGTTAATTAGCAGGTTCTCTAGTCTCTATTTTGTATTCAAGCTTTTCATTTCTTCTTATTCCTCAACCATTGGCATGAAAGCATTGAGATAACCTCCATGCTCTGCTGAGGAGGTGTACTACAGACTTGGAGACTTGGTTCTTGTACAAACTCCAGTTTTGGCACATCACAAAGCTCTCATCAAAGCAGGGGAGTGAAATAGATTGTTACCTACTCATCTCGTGGATTTAGAGAGGATTTCTCCTTATTAGCCTCACTGCCAATCCTTTTCTACTTTTGCTTTTAGTCCTTAAGCAGAGGAGATTAATGAACATTTAGTGAGAAGGGATCTGTCACTGGTGACAACAGCTCCTTCCTCTGGCTATGAAATGCCAGCTACCAGAGGAGAGTTACTAAAACTTTGCTACAGCACAACAAAACTTGACCAAAAAGCCTCAGGACCTGGAGAGTTTGTCTCTCTTGGAGCTTGCAAGGGGAAGATTTGATAACAGAACACATGATAACTTCACCAGGTTGTGTAAAAGTCTGAGCACTCAGAAACTCAGTTAAATTCTGTACAAAACAGCACCAAAATGCTCCCACACTGCTGGGATCTAAATTTTTCTGCTCTCAGTTAATACAGGTGAAACAACTCTAAGAATTAGTGCTCATTAAAAAAAATCATGAGAATGAGTGAGTGTGGGCTGGAGCCCCTTCCAAGGACACAGCAATCCTGCTCTAAGGAACAAATCCATGTTTCACACAGAGGAGCAGGTTTGAAGCACCCATTGAGTCCCCATTCAGTATAAAGGTTCCTCTGAAGGGCTCATCCAAGGTCTCTGATGAGCCCTGTGGTCCCTCTGGTCACCCTAACACCACCCCAACATTTGCCAAATTGAAATTCCCCTCCCTGCTGTTCATCTTCTGGCATTTGAAGCCTTTTTACTTTATGAAAATACACATAAAAAGGGAAACCACTGGAAAATTTTCTTTAAGAATATGTGCCATTTTATTGGTTTAGACACTTTACAGAATCAGAGTCCTTAAGCAATAAAAGGATCTGATCAGGGAAATAAAAATTTAACATCCACCATGAATTCTTCTTCTTTAACTACGCCAGGGAGGCTTTCATATTTATAGCAGGAGATTATCACGTTCATGGGATAATAAATTACACCAGATCTAATTACTTCATCACCAGCAACAGTTTTTCATAGGCACTGACAGGCCTTAAATTGGGATATGTCCTTTAATTCTGCTCTTAACCTTCAGCTGAATCCCTCAGGCTCCAGTGCAAAGGGAGCTCTGGGCCTGGGGGCAGAGTTTTTTTTCCTGGAGTTATCCCATGAAAAAATGCTGCAAAAATCCTGGTCCCACTCAGACCTGTGGGAAAACCCTGTACAGGGAAGAAGGGCCAGGATTTTGCCTCCTGCCTGGCTCCTGGCTCTGAGCAGGTCCCATCACCACGTGCAAGGTCAGGCACTGGGCTGGGTTGGGCAGGTGGAGCTCAGATGTTGCTGCTGAGGTGAAACAGGGGACGTGGCTGTGGCTGAGGGCTCCCCTTCACCTTTTCTGCTCCTCAGGGCAGCCTCCTCTGCAGTTGTGCTGCTCCCTGGATCCACCTGCAGCTTTTCAAGCTGCTGTTCCAAGCTGTCACTCCTCCACTGCTCTTCCTGCATCTTCTTCTCAGCTTCCAAGACGTTGTTGCTGCTTTCCTCCACCCTGACAGGCAAAAAAAAAGAATAATAAAAAAAGAGTTCAGCTCATTTGTGTCATGTCTATGTCAAATTGGTCTTGGTACTGAATCCTGCTTCTTCCTGCAGAGCTCCCAAAAGAAAGGAAAGAACTTTCCATGCACCAAAGGCAGAAATCCCACTGAGTGACATCTTCTAAATATGCAAAACAGAATTAACTAATGAGTACAGCTGGAAACAACGGGTTTGTTTGCTCAGATCCCTTAATTCTGGCTCCCTATGTGAATTTACCCCTCAGCTGAGCAGAAAAGCTGCAGATTGCTGAGGAGAGATCTTTTATTACAGGAATAATAAACTGACTTTTTTATCCACTCTGGGAAAACTTGGAAGGCAAGCAGTTTATAAAAGCACAGTCATACATTTGCGTCAGTTATCTGAGAGGAAGAAAAGAAACTTCTGCTTTTAATAAACTTGGCAATTAGACATGACCATGGATGGGAGAGGGTGGAAAAGAAACTGGTGGCTACACCACAAAAAAGCAAATTGCCTCTCTCCATCCTGCATAACATCTCAGAAAATTAACTGCAAAAATCTGATGTGCAGCCACAGATGCTGCCAGTGGGGCAGTGACTGACACCAAGTGATTCCAAGGAGTTTAAAGCTAAAAAGAAATACAGATTGACTCAGTGGACTGGACTGAATAAGAGAATTTCCCTCCTGACCCCACAGGTGGAAGCTGGTTACTCTCTGAATCAAGAGACTTGATTAGTTTATTTCCCTCCTAGCTGGCATAACTAAAAAAAAAAAAAAAATATTATCACTCTAATAAAATTATATCACTGGCTTAAAAATGTAGCTACAGGCAAGACTCGACCTCCTGTGGCAGTGAATTCTCAGGCTGGTGATGTGCTCTGAGACATTTTATTCCTCTCACTGGTTCTGCATTCACTAAACTTTCATTTGACCCTGGTGTTCCTCTGGCATCCACTTTACACAAAAACTGGAGGAAAAATGGTAAGATCTGTGAGACTTTTTAATGGAATCATCTGCCAATAGGAATTTAACTAAAATGCTGTAGAAAAATCCCACTTGTAAGCATTCCCAGGGCTCTTCTCTTGATTTAAGCATTATCTGTGTTACCTGAACTTTGTTACACCCCAGCAGTGGAGGGAAGAGGAGGAAAACCTGATTTTTAAAAATACATTCATGTTGAAATCTGACTGGTGCTATATTACCCTGAGGTCTTCCAAGAGTTATTACACACAGTCTCACCAAATTTATGTTACCTGCTTGATAAATGTGTGATGACTGTGGAGCTGCTGAATCATCAGTTTATGGCACATTTTACAAGCAACTGTGCATTTCATTGACTCTGTTTTTCATTATCCCATATTGGTGGTGGCCACACTTCAGTTACCACTCACAGCCCCATCCTCACCTGACTGCACAGCTCTATTGAAGTCACTGGGCTTACAAACATGAAAAAGATTTTTCCCAGCATGTATTTCCAGAATTTAGCTTTAAAAGCACCTTTTCCACAGTTCTGAAAGAAAAAAAATCTATTTTTTTCTGACTGTGATTAATCATGCAGGACAAAAGTTATATAAGTGAGAATGATAACTCTATAGTAAATTAAAGCAAGTAAGCAAACAGTGCTTATTGTATTGACAAGCACAGAGACAGGAATAGACTTCCAATATTGGAATACAGATTTGGGAATCAAATAACACATACTGGGAAAAAAACAGTAGCTGAAAGGTGTCCAAAAAAAAAAAATTACTTTGCTTTCCCTTCTCTCCTAAAACATGGTTGGCTTTTAACATCATCTTACATGGAATTGAATCACAGAAAATAAAATTAAAAAAAAAAAATACTGCTATGACTCTGCTAAACCAGAATAAATTCATTTAGAAAAGGATACAATGGAACTTAAAAAGAATGTGAAAAGCTTTGGAAGAGAATATCATAACAATAATTACAGTATTTACTACTGATGAATAATATTGCTGCCTCAATAAGGCCATGCATATATAAATACAGCAATTCTGGTTTTATCTAGGTGCAGCAAGCTGGAAGATGGCTCCATTTTTTTTTTCTGCCCTTTGTTCTAAAAGAATAATAAAAAGAATGAATCATCAGCCAGGCAGGGAAATTGAGCAGAAAAAAACTGAAAACCCCCTATTTAAGGCAAGGATGGCAGCGTGGGATGTACTGTAGTGCAAGTCCCAGACTCTGCAGTGCTCCCTGGTCCCAGCACCCCACAAAGGATGCTGCTGGGATGAGGCTGTACCTCCTCTGCAGCACAGCCACCAGCTCCAGGAGCTTCTCCCTCTTCACTTCAGCAGCCTGGCACAGAGCCCTCTGCATTGTGATCTCTCCCAGCAGAGATTCCCAGCTCCAGCTGTCCGTGCCAGCAGACCTGGAAAAGCACAAGCACAGAGAGTCTGGTTCTCACTTCTGAAATGAAAGGAATGAGACAAAGGCAGGATTTGAGCACTATCTCCAATACACTTGTCTGAAGGTGAAGGCAGAATGCAGAGCCAGGCTCACTACCTCCCCCCAGCACCCATCTCAAGGCTGCAATAAATAGAACAGAAATATTTGGATATAAAGTCACAGGGAGTGTCATTAGAAAGCTGCTTCCAGGATGCTTCCCCTCCCCATCACCCCTGAAAACAAACTTCCACCTCTGATCAATTCATTATCCCTGACTCTCCTCCCACTGCTACTGCCAAAGTAAAAGGAGATTGTATCTCCCAAGTGCTACACTAAACTATTAAATGCCCTGCTATTGATTTTCTCCCTCTGAAAGGCTTCAGGCAGCACTTGCACAATGGCTGTTCTTGTGTCCAAAATGTGCTGAAAGGAAGGGGCAGTTTTCCCATGCATCCCATTATTATGTAGTTCATCACTTCTCTGACCCCTCTGCTTTCAGGAAAACCTTCTTTAGAACAAGAAAAAGCAGGAGAAATCTTGGTGGTTGGGAGCAAAAATGGAAAAGATTGGTGTCAAACAAGCAGTCAATCACAAAATTAAGAGAGAAATCAAATGTTAGAGCTCTTAGACAGCTTCAGGTAGGAGGGATGGTGCAAGAAGCTTTCATTACAGAAACAAGGCAGGCAGAACAAGGATTTCCAGCAGCTTTGCAGAGCATGGCAGAGCACCTCCCTTGCTGATAATGAAGTTTATATACCCACCTTCCAGGTGGGATGAGGAAGAAAGGCTCTGTGGCTGCTGACTCCACGAGCACGTGGCCCATCGCGGACACTGGGCTGGGGGGAGGAAAGCTGTGTTAGGGGCTTCACACAGGGCAGTCTTCCCAGAATTCCAGTCCTTCCCCAATGTCTGTGTTTTCTAGGGAAGAGCTCCCTCACCTCACACCTTCCCCCAGCACTGGGAGAGGCACTCCCAGCTCTGTGCAGGTTGATGGTGTTTGCATGTCACAGATTTTCCTAACAAAGCGACCCCTGCTCTGCAACGCAGGGCACAACTTGGATTTCCCAATGCCCTTTAAAAATATATTTCACACAGCTTTATGAAATCTGCTTTGTGAAAACCCTCAGGAAGATCTGACAGGTTCACTGTTGTAAGAGGAGGAGCCAGCTGATAACACTGGAGTATCACTGCCAGCCTGGATGAGTTTTATGTATCATGACGTGTGCTTGGGACATCCCATTTTGATGTGTACTTGTTTGGGACACCCCACTTCAGTGGGTGTGTGTTTGGGACACCCCACTTCAGTGGGTGTGAGTTTGGGACACCCCACTTCAGTGGGTGTGAGTTTGGGACACCCCACTTCAGTGGGTGTGTGTTTGGGACACCCCACTTCAGTGGGTGTGTGTTTGGGACACCCCACTTCAGTGGGTGTGAGTTTGGGACACCCCACTTCAGTGGGTGTGAGTTTGGGACACCCCACTTCAATGGGTGTTTGCTCAACACAAATTCAGCTGCCCAAAGCCAAGTCCCTGCAGACTTACCCCACATTTCCTTACTTTAGCTGTAGCTAACAAGAGGCTAAAGCCTTAATATTGTGGAAGTGACAGATGTGCCTTCTGGGCCTGGAGTGGTTAGTCCCAAAATCAAGTTAAGGTTCATACTGACAGCCTTGGTCCAGTCTAAAAATGCAGATTTTTACTCTGACATCTCCAAAGGGTTCAGCATCTATTTATAGCATTTTTCATTTCACCTTTTCTGATAGGAAAAGATGATTCACTACAGCCAAACAGAACTGAGAGTTCATCAGCATATTAAAGCTAATGGAAGGAGTGAGCCTTGCTGACCAAGTTATTAACAGCTCTCAGAGTTTTTCAGGATCATTCACTGCCCACCTGACACGTCAGCTCTTTCCAGGACAGAGCCCTTGGCCCTGTACACAAGCAATAATTTATGCATTGCACTTAGTGCTTTCCACAAAGCCATTACCCAGCTTTGGTTCCTGCTTACCATCAGCAGACATGTGAGGTAAAAAAAAAAAGGGATAAAATATAGATTTGCTCCAGGAGAGCACAATAACTTCTGTAGAGTTAGAAGGGGGAGAATTAAAACAGTCAGAAGGGTGCAGAAACTTTTAAATTAAGGATGTTTTAACTCCAACTCAAAACCACAGAATTCTTCTTAAATTTTATAGTAAAGCTCTATTTAGACTCAGGGATATTCAGCTGATTTTAAAGCCAAATAAGGTGTCTAAAGTAATGAGGTAGGAAATTACACAGAAGAGATCAATTGTAACTTTATCTTGATGAAAAATTTCCCCCATCCCCATCAGACCAGTCTCAAATCCTCACTATCAATTAGACTATGAACTCTTTAGCAACAAACTCAGCAGCAATTTAACAGAAAAGGATATAACTTGCTGTGGTACCATGGTCCCTTTACACAGCCAGAGTGACCCAGAGTCACATCAGTGTAAACAGAAATCAGATTTATTGCTGCACTAAGATTAGTGTAATTTACACAGTCTTCAGCAAAGCTTTAAAGAGGGTGCTTGGTAAGAACAAATGATGTGGTGTGTTTTCAACATTTCTGCATGTAAATCCTCCTCAAAGAGCATTTATTGATTTAAATAATGCACCAGTGATTTAGTACTTACCTAAAATGGCACTTTGCATTCATTCCCCACCCTGCTCACAGAAATCTGCTCGTTAGAGGCCCTGTGTCTCATAAGGGAAAAGACTCCCAGGCACTTAAGCTGACCACAAAAACATTATCTGAGCTGTAGGAGGAGAAATAGCTGCACTACCACCATGCCAAATCTAGTCATGTCTGCAAGTCTGTACATCCTTCTCAGTTCCAGGACAAAAGTCCAAGAGATAATGTGATTAGAGATTCCCATATATTGCAAACAGGCTGCCACAGCTGTTGGCACAATGCACTTGTGGTTTGATGAAACTCCCTGGGAAAACCAAGCTCCTGGATTACTCAAACAACTTGAAATATTGACTTTCTGATCTTCTTACCAGGCAGATTCAGTCCTTCCAGCCTTGTTGCTGCCTGACCCCTCAGGTGATCCTGAGTGCTCAGAGTGTGGGGGATGAGCAACTCCTGACTTGTCCTGTGGATGGGCAGATTTCTTCTGTTAATGGTGGAGCATGTTATAAAACCAATTACATAGTTCAGAGGAAAACAGCTGCACCAATGCCAAAGCAGCAGCTTTTGATTATTGCTACAAGCAAGCCAGAACTTTTGATTTACAGGACCTCCTCAGAAGCTTTGCTTTAATTCCCATCCTCTGCAGGATGAAAACAAAGCACAAGTCAGTAAAAAGGGCAGTTTCATATGGAATCAGAGTGCATTAACAACCCACAGTGCAGCAGCATCACTGCCAGCACAGCTGGTTTGTGTCCCTAACCCAGGTTTGATCCTGGGTTCAATGCTCCAGCCCCTATTCCTGAGGTATTTGGGAGATTCACAACCTCACCATAACCCCAGGAGGGTTTTGGATCAATGAGAATGGGATGCCTAAATACTCTTCACAAATCCTGACTGTGAGACAGCAGCAGCTGCTGATGTTGATGTGACACATTTGTTTGCTTCCTCCTTCCAGCAGCCAAGAGTGCTGAGCACTGAGGAGTCCCCAGTGCAGCCCCAAGTCCTGCTGTCAGTGACAGTCCTGACATGGCCCATGTGTGGGTGTGATTGGTATTTCTGTGTTTGCTGCTGCTGAAACAGCCTCAAGTTCTGCACAAAGGAACTGAGGAGTTACAAAAGGGAATTCCTGCTTTATCATTCCATCAGGAAAGACTGTCAGCAGGACAGGGATCACCATCTGGAGGCAGCAACCATCTCAGATAACAAGGGACAAGGAAGTGCAAGAGCAGATCTGAAGTGATTACCAAGTGTGCTCCTCTAATTAATTTGTTCTGCCTACCTGAAGTGTGAGCTGCCCAATCTCCTCCTCCAGTGTTTTAACCTTTGCTTCTCTGTCAGCCACCAACCTCCTGAGCTCATCTATCAGGGAGCTTTGTTTCTGAATCTCAGTGTTCAAGTGCTGCCCCATCACCTGCTGAGACTCTTTGTTCTCATCCTCCTTCTGGCTCAGGCCCTTTAAGATCTCCTGCATTTGCTTTTGCTGGCTCTGGTAAAATAAAAACAGATCTTTATTTTGTACACAATGATTATTTTAAACTCCCTCCAGACAAATATCCATTTAGGAATGGTAGGGCAAGCCCCTGCCCTGCCAAGCCCATTCCTTGGTGGGAGCACACTGGTGTCACTGGTGCCACTTTGGCAATTTGATTTGTAATGTTGACCTGAGCAATGGTCAGATTCAATTTGCTGCCAGCTCCGCTGCTCAGTGTAGCAGAAAACAGAACAAGAAAGGTTGGCTTTTGATAAAGAAGTGACTTTTTCCATAAACAGAATGAAACTCAAGATTTCAATGTGCTTTTTGTGCAATTAGAACATGATCAGATCATGTGCTAGTGATATTAAAAGCTGAGGGTACTCTGGGGTGACAGATATGAGGCCAGGCTGCTTCACCATTAGTTTTGGAGGTTTTTTTCCACACTGACAAATCTAATACCTGTCAGGCAGTTTGTTCTGTCAGGCCAACAACCTGCAAGTAAAGTGCTTTTGTGACAGAAGGGATAAAAGAGATTAACCATCCCTTCCCAAATAAACTTGCATCTTTCTGTACTGATTTTAGTGGGAATACTCAGAAAAAGTGACAAGTGTTCTTTGGCTCCCCTAATCTGCTGGTCAGCACCCACAGTGCCTGTTGGGAGAAGGGTGAATGCCAGCTGAGCTAAAACCTACTCACAGCAGCAGGGAAATCTGAGTGGTTTGAAACTAGTGAGGAGCTGCATCAGGAAACACAGAATTAACCCTGCTAGGAGGTGGCATATTCTCTACTATATTTGCTATTTTAATTGAGGAAGGCTGCTTAGAACCATGGCAGGACCATGACAACAGCCATTTATTTCTTTCTCAGCATCTTTGAGTCTTTGTTAAAACTCTTGGTTTTGAAGAGGCCAAATCCTCTCAGCTCCTGCATGTGAGTGTGCAAATGGTTTAGTGCTCATGGTTCAGCTTGTGTGCTGTGGGCTGTGTAACAAAATAAATGGAAGTTTTGTTACAAACAAAAAAAACCTCCTGCAGGACTGCAGGCATTCTAAGGAAAAAAAAAAAAATCTACCAGTGGAGCTGAAAGCAGAAAACAAAGAACACAGGCCTTGGGTCAGGACTGAAGCCCTTCCTCTACCTACTTCAATCCTTCTGCAAAATGTTTCTGCCAGTCCCTGCAGCTCAGGGCCACTTGGCTGTAACTGTCACACCTGGTGCTGTCTCACAGCCCTTACATGACCTGATCCAAAATGCAGAAGGACTTCAGCTGACAGGGAAACCTCTGGCTGTCACAGTTGGATTCATCAGGCTCCTGTACACCCTAAGGCTGTGTGTGCCATGAAAGGACATCATGTTTTATCACCTATAGAAACAGGGCTGGGACCAACACAGACTGTACCAGCAAGGCATCTATGAGCTCATCATCGTGCTTCCCTTTCTCCAGCAAGGTTCCAATCTGTCCCTTCAGCATCTTCACTTCTCCACACAGCATTTGGTTCCTGGCTCTTGAGGCATCAAGTCTTTTTTTCAATTCCTCATGGTTTTTTTGGAGAGTGTTGTGTTGCTCAGACAGTTTCTGCAGTGATGTAAAAGGAAATGATAATTATAACTTATCACCAAGCCCCAGGTGCTGTGGTGAGCAGAAAGAGTCACACATTACCTGGAAGAATCTAAAAAATGGGACTGGAATATTGTATTATTCCTAGGGAAATAGAAATTATAAATGTTACTTGCTGCCTGCTTGCCAGCATCCAAAAATAGTCTGTCTGCTCAGGAATCCAGGTGGACTGGGTAGATTCTCCATTATTCTGGATTCTGATTCTCCATTATTCTGTTCAACTGGACAAGCCCAGAGCCCTACAGATGCAGGAGGTGTGAGGGGATGTCTGTATTGGGGGTGAAGAATGCACACCTGGCCAAGGGGTGAGAGGGGTGCTAAGGAGTGTGGGGGCAGCTGTAGCAGGGCTCAGCTGTGAAGTAGGGCAGAGCTTCCTCCAGCAGATCAGGTGGGTTTGTGAAATGGTTTTAGGTAGGCTGTAACACACCCTGAAGGCAGGACAAGTTACTACACACTGCTCCACACCCAAACAGAACTCTGTCAGTTCACAGGACTTTACCTCCAAAGATTCCTTCTTTTCTCTTTCCAAGCTGCGAATCTTCAGCAAGTTCTTCTCTTGGACTGACAATTTCCTTGGATCAGGAAATGCCAGCAATCCCTCATCCATCTCAAGCAGTGAAGCTCTGATCTTTTGTTGATTCAGTTTATGCTCCAGCTCCTGAACCTATGGCACAATAATGACAAATCACCCAGAGCTTTACCAGGGGTACAGGGCGAAGAGGACACAGCCAAAGGAAACTCAGATTATTTCTTGGTATTTTCATGGATAACTAACACTAGCAGGGTCTGGTCCTTCAAATTGATAATTAGCTGCTAATAAACATGCAGATTTTAGGGCATCTGTGCAGGTTGGAGATCTGGGACACATGGGAGATCTGTGCCTTTGTGGAGCCACATTTGGAGGCCAGACAGGCACTCCAGAGCACTGGAATTGCTGCTGTGTGAATCCAAGGGAACTCAGCTTGTCAACTGCTCACTGCAGGCTGCTTTCATCAGCAGTAGAAGGAACTGGGCACTTCCACAGCTCAGCTCCTCTGCCCTGCTTTGGAGGAACCTGCCCCACTTTTGATCCAGTGACTGGATTTACAAGATCCCCACTGACTACAGAAGGGGCCTGAGGAGTCTGGATCAGAAAGAAATCTGTACATTAGAGCAAAGAACAGTAGGAACAGTGGTCAGATGAACCCCAGGCAGGGATAAAACAGGGGGAAATGGAATTTGCTCAAGAAAAAGCAGAGGTTAAAAATCTCAGTCAGAATGCAAAAAAATCACAGTTTGATGGCATATAATTGAACAGCAGGAAAATAGGAAAATTACATATCAAATTGCCTGAGAGAAGTTTTATTTAGATGCAGACAAAACTGCCTCCCTGCCTCCTGCTGACATTTCAGCTAAACTCTGCCCTTCAGAAGACTCAAGAGTTAAAGATTTTACTGAAGTTCCCGAGGGAGCAACTTGAAAACCTGATCTGGCCTCAATTCTTCCCATCTGACTCCAAGCACTGAACAAAGGTGTCTAAGTCAGTGCACAGCCACTGACAGGGCTCCTTCTGTTCTCAGTGGAGAGAGGCACCTTCAAAACACCCTGGGACTTGAACTAGGCTGCCACAGCTCTCCAAGGTCACTGAACTCCTTCCTCTGACACAGATCTGAAAGATTCCCAGCTGAAATACCAAAGCTTGCAGGGCTGCAGAGTCATTAACATGGTGCACACATCAACACAGAGATGTTAAGAATTAATGAAGAACTAACAGTACTTTTGCCTTAAATTGAGGTGGTATCTCTACTTAGAAAGAGAATTCCAGCTGAAATGGCACCGAGCAGGGCTGTAACTCACCTTGGTTTGGAGAAGGAGAATTTGCTGAGCTCGTCCTCGCCAGGTGCCAGAATTGGCCAAGAGACTTTGGATATTCACATCTTCCCCAACTTCCTTAGCTAAAATCTGGGAAAAGGGATTAACAATGAGGATCAACAATAAGGCTTAAAAGGATGTCCTTGGGGAGAGGGAAGGAAAAGCAGCTCTCTCTAACAGGGAACACAAGCAGTTTTCAATGTACACAATTATTTTTGATATGATGAATATTTACCCATAATTAACCAGGAGCAGAGTAGAGGTACTGTCTTCATACACACCAGGAATTGAACCAATCTCCCTTGCAAAATTCTGACACAGCTAAACTTAGTATGAAGAGCATTTAAATTATTTATAAAAAGGTCAGCAGAGTTCTATTTTTAGGACCATATTCTCTACTCTGATCTGCATTGCAGGTCTCCTACACAAAGTAGGGAAACCAAAGAGAATCAGAGCACATAATAACACTTAAATCCATCATGAATCAGAGGAAAAGGTTATTCTGGATGTCATTCCAACAAACTCATGCTTTAGTTCAAGCATGACCTTTAATCCCATTGATTCCCATGGCACTGGAACCTACATTAAAAGTAAATCCATAATTAAATGTATGGGAAAGGAGGAATGAATCTGGATGCATCTCACAAACAGTCTGCTGATCTGAGACTTTAAAACTCAGAAGGATTTGTGTCCAGTGGACAGCAAAACATGAGATCCCTGTGTCCAGGAGCACAATTTCAATTCCAACCCCTACCCTTGTATCTTCCTCACCTCCCTGCTCCACTGGAACAGCTCATGGGGGCCAACCAAAGGCCAAAAGCCTCCCAATTTCCCTGACTGAACCTCCTGCAGGGGTCCCAGCCCCAGACTGCTCCCTGCAGTGGTACCTTTTGGGTCAGCTTCAGCTCCTGTTTCAAACTCTGGAGCTGGTTCCGATATTCTGTCACTTTTACGTTGGCTGTGCTCAATTTTTCTTGCAGTGCTTTCACCTCTGGATTTTCAGCCTTGGAGGAGAAGAATGTACTTGGTGAGAACAGAACCCTCAGGGGAAAACTGAAGTGATTCACATCCATGGATCCATCAGGATCACTGAATTATTTTTCCAAGACCCAATTTTTGGGGCATAAGGGAGGTACAGGGGAACTTGGTCCCAAAATTGGTGACAGGGATACATCCTTGCTCTACAAAGGAGCTGAGTATCAGCTGCTGATTTCCTCATTGCAATTACAATCCCTACCAAGTTTCCTTCCAGCTTTTTCAGAGTTGATTCCTTGATTCCTGCAGCATCACCACCAAGGGAATGGATTTTTTCTGCAGCTGCCTGTAGCTGGAAAAGAACCCCATTGTTAGTGTAGAATGGATGCAGAGAGCAGCATCATTCCATGGAGTATTAATTAGCAAAAAAGGATAACTTGGATGTTTATGTACTCTAAAAAACCCAAAAAAATCCTTAATTTTTACTTTTTTTTTTTTTAATCAGTAGGAAAGCATAATTTTATTTTTTTTTTTTCTGAAATGCTTCTCAAAGAATCATGTTGTATTTTACTGTGGAATAACTTCAGAAGATGTCTCTGACTTGCTGAGATGGGATCAAATTCAAGTATGAAGACTTCTGAGGCATTTTATCACCAAAAGTACCTCAATTTAATGTTTATATACATAAATCCAAATCGTGTCCAGCCCAGAATATTTCATAAAAAGCAAACAGTTCTATTCAATAGAGGAATATAAAAGGAGAAATCTACCTGACACCCTATAACTGAGATTTAATGGTGTGAAGGCTCTTTTTCTTTAGCTGGGAGCTCTAAAGCAGCATTTTTTAACTGCTTTAAATAACTTTATTTAAGAATAAAGACTGTCTCCTCTTGCTTGCCAGAGCAAAGGAAAACAGACATACAACCCCTCCTGCTCTGAATCATGCCCTGTGCTGCTGTTGCAAAGATTTCTAAATGGATGAGAGTGCAGGAATTTGGGGCTGGAAAGGCCAGGAAGTGTTGCTTAGAAGTTTGGGACTTCATTCTTTGAGGTGGGTGGAAAATCTTGATTATTTGCCTGAATTAAAGAAGGCTCTAAGGAAGAACTCCTTCATTAAAGGGACATCTGGGGAAAAGCTCACTCAGAGGCAGCTCTAATTTCTTTTTTGATTTCTTTTCTGATTCTTTTTCATGGGTTAGGGTCACTCTTTCTATCCAGTTCATAAAGTTTTGTAGTCAATGAACTGATAATGAGGAATTTCAGCTGGAGCTGGCAGCTGCTGGCTCCAGTTCTAAGGAAATTTTCTGCAAATATCCCTTTGCTTACATGGCCCACCCTTTGCCAAGTGATTGTTCAGTGGCCACATCTTCCATTCTGTTTGGGGGAACATAATCATGGTAAAATACTTATGATTTACAGAGTTTTCAGTTTTCATGCAAGGAAAGAGCTAAAAATATGTAAAATAACAGTGTTTTCTAGCTATCACTCTACATTTTTGAAAGATAGCTCCCAGTGTCCAACATTGCTTTCATTTTATACATAATTTACATCTTCATCTTCTTCCTCAAATGTTTGTGCTCCTTTCTTTTTGGGCCAAAATCTGAGGATATTTAATTTTTCTGTTTGAATAAGGGTCATTCCACTGGGGAGCAGAACCAAGTTGATTTTTCCTTCAATTATTCATGAATTGCTCCACTACTTGTGTGATTTTGTAGGTCCCAAACTACACCTGATATTTGTTTGCCAACCTGCCAACTGTTTGACAAGACCCCTATGACCAGAACACTGTGGATTTATGCAGGAGTTGTCCAAAATTTAATTTAATCTACGACTTCTTGATCTTTCAGGTAGCTGGGGTGCAATTCAGGCAGATGCATGACTCATGATAATAAGTGATGGTGAAAGACTGAGTCAAAATGTATCTGTCAGCATTATTGATTCATTTAACTGATGTCTTCTAAGAAAGCAAAGTTCAGAAAAAAAATTTAAAATTACAAAAAAATCACCAATACTGTATAAGGAAGAGGAGCAGCAGCCAGAGGACAAAGCAAATATTGACATCAGGACATCTCATTTTCAATTCAGCAGCTACCTGAGTAAAATTACTTCTGTGAAAGATTGGCAAAAAGTCACAGTAAAGTAGAAAATTTAATCTCCCTGAGTGAAGATTTGCTGTCTTATATGATATAGTTTGGTGTTGTCTCAGTTCTGGAAGTACTTATTCCAGAAAACAGCTTTCATTACAGGGATAACAAAAGTTTAGAAATAGAAAGAACCAATTATTGACTGGTCTTAACAAGGCAGGAATGTAAGACATAAAGGTGCGAAATTTGCTTCTCCTCACAAAAAAAAATAAATAATAAGAGAAATAGCATTGCCAAACTGGTAGAAAAGTCTCTGAGCTTCTACAAGTGAATGTTCCTAACTGCTGTTTAATAAATCCTTGGCTCATTGTAACTTGGGGATATCCTTTCCTAGTTCCTCCTGTCTGCAGAGGTGAAACAGCTGAGGGAACAACACATCATGGACAGAAATGACCACAACCCACAGCAAACACAGATTTAAGAGCAAATTCAACATGGAAACATGAACCAAACCCATTTTCTACCCCAGAGGCTGGATTTCCACGTTTTATTGTGCAAAAAGAACAAGAAAAATGCCTCACTTCTCTCTCCAGCTCCTTGACTTTGTGATTCAGCTGCTTTGCTCTGGCTCTCTCACTCTCAAACTCAGCAGTCACCTCACGGTTCTTTTTGGCCAACTCAACTATTTTAGTGGCAGCCACGTCTCCAGCTAAACCAGACACCCCTGCAAAGAACACATGAAAGCAGAGAGCACATCTTACAGGCAGGAATCAGAACAGAGCAAGCTTTTGTTCTCTGTCACAATGCACTGGCATTGTCCATCCCTTCCTCTCTGAGCTGTGCCAGGCACTTCAATGAACAAGTGAGGGAAGAGATGTCAGAGGTGCCAGCTGGATGGGTTGGTCCTTTGATTCAGCAGCACACCATGGCCACACTTCACACTGTGGCAACAGCCACGTGTCACAAGGCCACAACAGTGGTCACAACATTATTACCTAGAGAGGGCAGTGGTGTTTCCTGCTCACTGCTGGGAACAGGATTTTTTGGCATTATCACAGAAAAAGGCAACATTCTGCTTTGCCTGGTTGTTTACTACTGGAGGAGTTGCTGGAACAGAGGTGTGAACATTTCTAGACATCAGTCTTCAAAGGTCAGGCACAATATTACAGTTGGGTCCTGGACAAGGTCCAGGAAATTTCATTGTGCCTATTTATAACTCCTTTGGGATTACACAGGGAGCTTTGCTGGATGACTCTTTTAATTGCTCTTTTAAACAGCCACGTCACTGGCTCCCTCATCAGGGAGGGTTTGATTAGTGCCACAAACAAAGCAAACCCCAGGCCTGGCTGGTGTGTCACCTGGCTCTGGTTAAACCCACACAGGTGAGGAAAAGCTCTTGTACAAGTGAAAAATCAATGTCATAGCAAACAATGTCCACAGAAACTTCCAGATGAGCAAGGAACATGAGCCTGCAACAACAAACCCTTGTTGGGGGGTGTGAAGACTGAACTTGGCTGCTGTCATTCCTCTTAACCCTTTCATCCTCCTTCAGAGCTCTGCATTTTCTCTGATATTCATGAACTGGGGTGGGATGAGAGGTGAGAGAACACTCACAAGTGAATGCTGAGGCCCAGACAGCCCCAGAGACATTAATGGGGCTACACAGAATACTGAGAACAAAATTTGTTCCTACACACTATTTAAAAACCTTGTAAAGAACATAATTTATAGTTTGAAATGAATTTATTTCAAAAGCATTTAAAATGCTTTTAAAAAGCACTTTAAATCAATTCATTATTTTTAAAAGCACTGTCCTCACTCCTTTGTGTGATTTGTGTTACTCCTCCCACCTAGGAGCTACTTTTACCTCAGTTTTCAGGATAAGTAATGGCTGCTGAGAATCACAGTAAATACTAAATTAACCAAAGCCAGGTTGCTGCTTCCAAGTTAAATTGATGGTCTCCAGATGCATTGCACACACTCACCCAAGGCCTTTCATTCCCAAGAAATGGGGGGATTGCCACAATGCAGACAGGGAAAACAGAGCCAAGGGATTTGCATCAGCCAGAGAAGCTGCAAGAGCACATCTGGCTCCTGGTCCTGACCAGGAAGAGCTTATCACCCCTCCTAAACACAAACTACAGCTGCTCTTCAAGGATTAAGGTGTAATTTAATGTTATTTAGTTCTCCTCCTTGCTGGTTTCCCCCTTCTCTTCAAGCCTGGTCATCACTGCTGTCCTGACCAACAGTGGCACCCAGTGGAGGAGGTGCAGCCTGCACAGTTCAGCTGTCAAAAGACACCAAAATCACTTTAGAAGCTGAAGTTTGCATTCATCCAGCATTCTGCCTGTGCCCTGTTCAGGCAGGAAAAACAAAAAGGAGCCTGAGTAAGAAATTTAACCCTACAGAGCAGAGAAAGCTGCAGCACAGCTCTTTGGAAGATTTCTAAAACAATATTTATATGGAACATCATCATTTTTGTACCAATAAGAGCAAGTTTACAGTTCTATGAGGAACAGAAATCACTGTGTACCCTAAAAGAGCAGTATTCTTTTCAGGGACATTTTTTGATCAGCATCAAGCAAACCCAACATGAGGAGAACACAAAGTAGCTGTGTTTACCTGACAGAGCCAACCTCTCCTCCCGTACTCTTCTCTGGAGCTCCTCTATTTCAAAATCTTTCTCTGACACCAGTCTGTAGAGCCTGCAGTTCTCATCCCGGACCTCTCGGAGCTGATCCTGCAGCTGCTCATTCTCAGTCTCAAGCAAACTGGGAAAAAAATAAACCATAATGGCAAATAATGCACAAATAGGTGCTCCTAGAAATAAAATAGTGAAACAACTGCATGATGGATGGGCTGAGCTCATCAGGAGTGAGTTTATTGAATTAGGCAGAATGTCCTAAGCTTCAGGTAAGAACTCAAGCTGATTATCTGATCTATTCAGACAACATCTTCTTAAAAAAAAAAAAAATCACTTTCTTGAGCTGTCTGGGGCAAAACATCACAGAACAGGTGTATTGAGCTAATGTCATCCCAGTGTTACTTACCTGCTTCTTCAGAGGAAATCAGGCAGCACTCAGCATGTGGGACATTCAGGCTTTCTTTTCTATACTTGACAAAGCCAAGAGAAGCCAACAGAGCATCAACTACAAAGCTGCCCCTGGGGTCCTTTAAAAATCAATGTTTTAGAGCAATTCATAAAAGACCAATTTCCCATGTCCTCAGCTGATTCTCCTGGAACCCTGTGAGCATCAGTTTGTATTGTTAATGGTGCCTTTTGGAATTCATTTAGAAACAGAGAATACCAAAAAAAGCCCTCTGAATAGAAAGAAACAGCTCTGCTTCTCCTATTCTTCAGGAAATTTAGCAACATTTAAAGGTTTCATCTCTCTAAGACATCCAGAGAATTAATAACTTTAATCTCTTTACTGCCCTGATGTGATGGGTCCTTCAAACATAAAATCCAGGAGCTGTGGCCTCAGGGGCTCAATTCAATTGTGGGAGTTCAGAATTATCTGAGCTCCCTGACACAGGGTCCTTGAGAAAACCTGGGATTTAATAAAATTACCCACTCACAGGTGACATTTGGGCTGCCCACCTGACCCCAGCTGCTGCTGGTGGAAGATGCAGGTCTCCAGTGCCCTGTGATTCCCATGTGGAAGTTCCTGATAATCCACAGCATCTCAGTTATCCAGACATCTAAATCAGCTGGATGAATTGACTCCTGGGTTTTCATTTAACCCTAAATATTTACACTTTGGAGATGTGGTTTGGATAAAGCCCAGTTGTTACAGCAGGTACCTGCAGACACAGCCAAGTCAGCTATCTCAATAATCATCCCAATTTTTTTTATTCCAAAGTTTTAGCAAGCTCTTAGCACCCATTGGACCTGAGAGCTTTTAAAGGCACCCTCCACCTGCCCTTGTCAGAATAAATGACTCCTTAAGGCACTGCCATAAACAGCAGAGCCCGTTTAGGAGAGGATTCACAATGCATAATTAAGAAATGCTCTTGTGTTTCAAAGCTGCAAATCAAAGGGAGATCAAAGGCAGCTGTTCACAAAGGAGAAGGAAGCAAGGAGCAATATGAGCAGAGGAGAGGCAGAACTGAGTTATTCCCACATGAACCACTCAGAGGAGTGAACAATGAAACTCAGATCCAATTAGAGACACCTGAACCAAAAGATTTTGCACATTTGGGGGATTAACATGGAAAACAGGTTCTAAGCTCTTAACACACCTGAGCAGTGAAGTCTTCAGAGAGCTGGAATCCAAGTCTTGAGGAAAAGCACTTAGAGGAGGATGGACAGAAATCCCAACTGCACAGAGCTGGAGTCTTCTCTGAGGAACTTCCCACCCTATCCCAGAGTGACACTCCTGTCACAGAGGCTACAGAAAATGGGCCAAAAAAAATAGGCTGCAAAAGGTGCCTCTTTTCACTCTCCTTCAAGGAATCAAAGCCAGGTGGAGTTTATGAGCAGGGCTATGCCTGCAATTCAGGTTGTTTCCCAAATTGTATGCCCTGTTCAGGCAAAAAAAAGTACAAAAAAAATAAAGAATTTAACTTTTGTCGAATTGTGTCTTTCTCAACTCTTGTTAGAGATTCTCCACGTGATGGAGAGAGTCACTTAGATACATTCAAGTACACCAAACAGAGAAGGGAGGATAAAGTTACAGAGAGAACATAACAGAAAGGCAGCAATATCAGCTAAACACTTGTCCAAACAAGACTGGGGAGTAGGATGGGAGGAAGGAAAAAAGAATTCCCAAGGCTCGGAGGAAGGGAGACTTCTGAGAGGAGAATGTTTTCTGATTGCTGCTATAAACAACAGTGACAAGCTGAAATCACTGCCACTGCAGGCCATGTGGAGTCCTGTGATCCTGGAACAACCCTCTGATGTGTTGTCATGGGAATATTGCAGAGAACATCCTGGTGAATCCCTTCCAAAACCAAATCCTGCCTGGATTTGATCACTCACAATCACTCCTCTGCTGAATGTACACTAGCAAAGGATAATCCAGATGTATCTGCCACACCTGCCATGTCAAATGGGGACTTTTGACAGTCAGTGACACAGCAACAGAGGTAAATAAAAAATCTGGGATTACTCAGGCCTAAAGTACTGAACTGTAAATAGCAGAGCACTACTGGGCTTTCCTGTACTCTGCACACTGCCCATGCTGTGCCATGGGAGCACCTAAATCCCTTTCCTCTGCCAAACATCTGAACTATGGGAATCAGCCTCACAGAAATTTTTTTAAAATGAGATTTCCATCATAATCTTCTACAGATTATCAGAAAACAATGTTGAAGGGAAGAGGACAGCTGGTAGAGGTCAGATTGGAGGCTAAACTTGGCAAATCAGACAGCTCTGGTGAGGCACCAGTGTGTGAAGGAATTTCTTCACCTGGCTTCACCATTGCCACAGAGCAAAGCCCTGAACAGCTGATGTTGCAGTAAGGTAGAAAAATCATAAAGAAAGGCTTCATAAAATCAAACCTGCTCTGTTAAAATCAATGGCTGGCCTTGTCAAAGCTAATACTTTGCAAGTTCCCATGTGAAAGCAATCCTGTTGTGAGTAGCTTGTTAACAATCTATTCCTGGGTAAAAAACAACTGGCAGCTGTAGAAACTGTTTTTACACCATTAGGTAGAAAAATGAAAACTATCTTGCACAAACAACTTTTCCTGCACAGACACATTGGGGGTTTGAGTGGCCAATCAATACAGAATAACAACTTGTTAAAAACCAATAAGTAATTGGCAAGAAAACTACTGACCAACTGGAGTCCCACATGAGGTCTGTAAAACTGGATAAAAAGGAGTTTTTAAAAAGGAGCTTTTTCCACCATGAAGAAAATGGAGTCTGTGTGATTTATGCCCATAGCCAGCAGTGCAGACACCTTTGGGGTGTGTCCAGCCCCAGACCTGCTCTAATCAGGAGAAGTATTAATTGGGTCACAGGGAAAGGCTGACTATATCCTGGGAGGAAGAGAAATGATCTGAGCTGGGGCTTTAAATCTCTGCTCCAGCACTCAGCTCAAAAGAAAAAACAAGATTAAGGGAGATCCATACCAAAATGCCCAAGGTCCTGGTAATCTTGTGATCCACCAAATCAGGATATACTGCAAAGAAATCCCAGGGAACACTCTTCTGCACTGCAGGCCTGTGGCTTGCTCCCTTCAGCTGCTTTGCCTCTGTCCATCTTTGGAAATTATTAATGTAGAGAACCTATTAGTTTAAATCTAGGCAGGAACAAACCAGCAGTTCAGAGGATGCCAGTGACCCCAAAAGGCTGGATTTTGTCAGGTAGTACCTGGCTGCCCCTTCATTTGTAAAATACTGACATTAAAGAGCACTGCACAATGGCCTGAGGATAGTTATGGACAAGGAGAATCTCCTCAGGATAATGAAAGCCCAGTTTGTGAAGACACAAAGTGTTCTGTCAGCTTAATAATAATGAGTTTCCTGAGACCATAAGCAAAATACACTCCAGTGACTTCCTGAAGGAATGGTGCTGCCAGACCTTTACCTTTTGCTGGTATCTTCCTTTACAGGAGGTCCTTTTTTAAACAGGTTTAGATCACTCAGGGCTCTTACAGTCTCCTTTGTGCTGCCAGTGTTCTTCAGCCTCTCCTGCTTCTCCTTCTTCATCTCCATCAAGTTTTGCAGCCGCCTTTGCTGTTGCTCCTGATAAGCCTTAAACTGGCTTTTGAAATCTTCATTTGCTTTTACCTCTGGCTCCATTGTTTACTAAAAGCATAACAAGAGGAAAATAAAAAGTGACAGAGAGCAGAGATCAGAACTGCTCTGAAAAACATCCCCTTCTGGCAGCTGCTCTGAAGCTTTCCCTCGCTGACCTCTGCCCAGGCTCCCACCACCTCCTCCTCTCCTCCCTTGCTTCAAGTGCCTTTTTCCATAAATGGCTTTTAAACAGCCCTTTAAAAAAAAAGTTGTCGAGTCTTTTTCACTCCAGAATTTAAAAAGCAACATTTCCAAATGTTCCTAAGCAGACCTGTTTAAATAAACATTTTAACAGAGGAGCAGGTTGGGGCCAAATCCAAGCCAATGTGGCAGCCAGGTCACACTGGCTAAAGGGAGCACAGAGTGTTTGGGACCATCCAGCCTCCCTGCCCATGCCCAGGAAAGGTGCAAATCCCACCCATTTTTGGGTTAATGAGAGAGAAAGAAAAATATTTTTTTCGTTATGCTCCCTTCAGGTAAGACAAAAGTCTGGCTTACACCTTTCCTGCAAATTTCTAATCACTGAGTGATAACATTAAATAACTAAAGAATAATACATTAATTACTAAGTATATTTAATTATAACAACATATTATGAATAGATATTTTTAAATATTAATATTACTACCCAAACATTTTCTTAGGATGACTAAAGACTGTTTTCTGATAAATTGCAGCCCCTTTCTCCTTCTGTTTGACATTTACTGTGGGCAAAAAAACCCCATTGCACCTTTGGTCTAGGAAAACCAATACATAAATAGCTCCAAAGGCACGCCCTGCACTGAGTAATTAACACAGGGCATTTCCCACACTGAGGGAAATCCAATGATCCTGATTAATGCACCAAAAGGCAGAGTGTCCCTTTGTGTGTTTTGTGGGCAGAGAGTCACCTGGACAAGGTGCAAAGAGCAGAGTCTGGTGCCTCTGCACAGCCCACAGGGCTCTGGGCATGAGAGATCAAAGAACTACTGAGTCAGTGAGGTCGGAAAATTAATTTCAATTGATTAAAGCCAGTTCTGAGATTTGGAAAAAGCCCACAGAGATAAGGAGTTCATTCCATTTACTTAAGCAAACTGGATATAAAATTGAGACAGCTTTTCTGGTTTCAGTAACCTTTGGGTTGGTAATTAAATTTATAATTAGACTGGACCTCTTGATAGGTTTAGCTACTGACCTTCAAGGTAGCAAAGATAAGCAAGAACATCTTCAAACAGTAGTTGTCTCTCTGTTCTAAAAATATCCTAGAATTCTTAGTAGATAAACTATTTTAGGCTTCATGATTTTTCTCAGAATTTTTCTGTACTTAGACTGCATTACTGATTAATTTATTATTTTACAACTTCTTGAGTTATTTACTTATCTATAGGCCAGAAATGTGCACGGTACTCAAGGTGCAGCTCCAATCCCACAACGCTACAATGGAAAAGCCTCTCAGATCCACCAGTCCAACCCTTGACCCAGCACTGCCACCAAACCCTGTCCCCAAGTGCCACATCCATGTGGGATTTGAACACTTCCAGGGACGAAAAGTGTCCAACACTTCTAGTGATGAAATCTTCCCGAATATCTCCTCTAAACCATCCCTGGCTCCAGCCAGGAGGGCTCCAAGGCAGGGTCACCTGGAGCAGGTGACATAGGAGCTCGCCCAGGTGGCTTTGCAAAGTCCCCAGAGAAGGAGACTCCACGCCCTCCATGCCCAGACCCTTCCAGCGCTCTGCCGCCCTCAGCGGAAAGAATTTCTCACCCATTTTGAGGCGGAACTTCTTGTGTCTACGCTTATATATTTTAATTGCAAACCTGTAGCTGGAATTGTCACACACCCGCCTCGCCCTGTGACCTGCCAGGACCTGCTAGGTCCCGGCAGCGCCGCGCTGTTCCCCCATCGCGGGAACTCCTGCCCGCGCTTCCCGCACCTCCCCCGGCCTACCCTTGCCGCGTTCCCGAGGGCACCGGGAGGGTGCCCCCGGCTGTCCCCGTTTCCTGCCGGGCAGCGGCGGGAGCGGAGCTGCGGCCCCGGCTCCCGCTGCGGGCCCCGCTCCCCGCGCTGCCCATGGCAACGGGAGCGCGCGCGCCCTGCCCCTCAGCGCAGCCGCCATGATGGCTCCTCCCTCACACACCGCTCCCCATCGCCATTCCCGCAGTTCCCGCTCCGATCCCCTCGGCGCCTAACCCTAACCCTTCTCCCCCCTTCGCGATGGTAAGAACTGGAAAAGGCGTCGACGCCCCTCCCCATCTGTGTGAGGAGCAGCCAAGGGCAGCAGGGTGATACCAGGGAATCAAGGAGAGCCCCGGCTGGGAATTCCCTTTCCAGGAGCTCTGCACCCTCCTCAGGGGATTTTTATTCAGCTCACGCCATCCCCCTGCTGCGGGAGGGGAGCCCCCCGCCAGCAAATCCATAGACGAACAATTATTACCTCTACTGCTCACTTTTATTCGTGTTTAATCTCCCCCTGCTCTGTACAACCGGTCACAGACAGGAAGGTGCAGTTTGTACCATCTGTAACATCTGAGATTGTCACCGTGGAATGTCAGCTACCAGGAGAATATGTGCTTTTTTAGAAATTGACTTTTATTTTCGTGACTGCTGTTGGAAGTACAAGGAGTTTGAGAGTAAAATAACTCACAGACAAGGATTTTAATACCTCAAAGGTGATGTGGGACTTTCCAGAATTAAAAGTTTCAAAATTTTCTGTGGGGAACAGTACTGCAGAAAGCAGCTAGATCGTACACTTTAAAAGCATTAAACCACCAAATTAAAGTTTAGTTTTCACAATCTGTATTTTAAATGTTACATTTAGATGTTACTCAGAAGAACACCGTAAATAAAGTTACAAAATATCATAATCCAAGGGTCTGATATAGCAAAAATAGGGAGCCTGTGTCTTCGTTAACAATGAATAAATATAACATTTAAATAGCGGCAACATACTTATCTCATGCTTTAAATAAAAAATATAGATGTTTATATAGCTCTCAATATTTCAGAAGTCATTTAGTGCTACTGGAAGCTTCTAAATTACGAAGTCGGAGGCAGAGGATAAAAAATGACAGCAAGGCGTTCCTGACATTCCCTGACAGAAGCCAGTTCAGACATCATGGTTTTAGGCAACAACAGCAAAAAAAGTCACCAGTTTTAGGACTGAGTTGAAGGGGAAGATAGAGGGATTGCACTCCACGATATCCCTTAAAAACTGGGATGTGGTGGTGTCAATCAGAGAGACCCAGACCCAATACCCACTCCCCCAGGTCACATTCTGAGGCTGCCAGGTTCAGCACAGTGTACCATACACAAAATAGAACAATTCTCTAATGCCATGTATTATTTGTTTTCCTCAAGAACCCCTCAATGGGAGGTTTGGAGCTGCAGTACACAGGCCACCACCAGCACAGGGATTTCAGACAGCTTCCCACTATTCCTTGGGCTTCACCACATACTCCTGGAACATGGAATACAACACCCCTGCAAGACAGAAATAAAAAGCACTATTAAAGAACTGTGTTAAATTAGAAATAATGGGTTTCAAAATCTGAACAGTTCTCAGCAAGACAGAATTTCCCTTCCTCCTCAGCTGCATTTTTTAAATAAACGCTACAAAATTCTTCATATACAGAGAAATTGGGTATGAAAATATACAGTTTATGGAAATGCAGATCCTGAGCTAATTCTAGTTGGTTCTGTTGCCAAAGTCAAGTTTTTCTGTTGTTTCTGCTAGGAATGCAGTATGGACAGTGTTTCATGGGATGTACATTTACACACAGAGGAGACCTGGGATGTACAGATCAGGGGCACAATGTCCCTGTACATTCAGGGACACAGGCCCGGTCCTGAAAAAATATATATACATATAAATATATATATAAAATATATAATACCATGGTCTACAATGCTGTAGATCTTCCAATGCATTAAATTCAGAAGCAGCAACATATTTACAAGGGAAATTATTAACGTCAGATGAACGTTTTCTTTTTTTAGCCTGAAAGAGGCAGAGATGCAGGACCTCACATTCCATGTGTAGACATAATCAAAACTGCTACTCTGAAATGAAATACTTAAGGACATAAAAGCAGATTACTCCAGAAAGGCTGACTGAGCACCAGTAAGGAGCACAAACATCCTGCAATAAATGTTCTGGATGCTTCCACCCAGCCATGCCAGCTCTGTTATCCACTGGAGAGATACAGGAGGCTCTCCATGGTTTGCCACTGCCAAGGACAGCTCCCATTCCATACGTACCACACGTCAGGGCTCCCACGGCGAAGCCCTGCGCTGCCACACGCATGTGGATCAGGTGAAGGGACAATTTCATGTCACCTCTGTGCTTCAGCTTGTACAGCCCGTAGGCAACCACGGCGGTGAAGCCTCCCATCCCTGCAAGGCAAGGAGAGCATCCCTCTGAGTGGAGATCCAGGGCACCAGGAGGAGTGAAGGGACCCACCTAAACAAAACAGCCTGTGAAGCACTGAGCTGTTTAGGTTGGAAAAGACCCTTAAGATCATAGAGTCCAACCATTCCCCCACAACTGCCAAGGCCACTGCCAAATCATGTCCCCAAGTGTCACATCTATACAGTTTTTCAATCCCTACGCAGATGGTGATTCCACCACTGACCTGGGCACCCCTTTCCTTGAAGAAACTTTTCCTAATATCCAGTCTAAACCTCCCCTGGTACAACTTGAGTCCATTCTCTCTCATACTAAAATAAGCCTGTTTTGGTCTAATCCCTCTGGTTTTGTGTAGTGGTAAATCCTAACCCTGGTTTCACTCCAGTGCCACCTCATTCAATGCACACATCAGTGCAGGGAAGAGCAAGAGATTTACACCAGCATTAAAATACCAAAGGAGCAGCTCAAGGTGTCAGAATTCCCTGGATATTTTTCAGGCAGAACCAGGGCTCCTCTCACCTTCTTTCCTGCATGGACACTCACACCCAAGACCCCCGCAGGCAGCTGATGCTCAGACTCTCAGTGTGTGGATGCTCCCTGATGTATCCACTGGCCTGCTGTGGTTGCTATTTTGGGTGTTGTCACATTTGGCCAGGTGCCACCAGGACAGGACAAGTCACATGTTATTGTCCCCAAGCTGTGAGGAGGGAGGCTCCACCTCCCTCCAGGACCCAGACCCTCCAGGTCTCTCCCAGGGCCAGAATTCACTGATAGTCCTTCAGCAGAGCAAACAGCCCCAGCTTTGCCAGCTCCAGCACTGATCCTTTCACAGAACACACAGAGAAATGCACAACCTTTTCCAATTCCATCTATTTCATTCCATTTTTAGGATTATTTGCACAGTTCATAGGTGCATGCCAAGTTTTAAGTGCTGTGTATATTTTACTGAGCAGAGCACAGGCAGTTTGTTTTGCTGGAGCATTACCAGTGCCACCAGAAGGCTGTAAACACTTAATTCACTCTCATTAAATACCAATTAAGAGTTTTAGGGCCTTCAGCCCAGCTCTGACATAGGTCAAAGGTGAGTTCTGCCAATCTGCTTCGGGGAACTGGAACTCCTGGAGTTCATGGTACAGCCCAGCAAGGTGGAGACAAAGTGCAGTGACCACGGAAGCAGTGACGGAAATCTGCTGGCAAACGCTTGGAACAGTTCACCCCGAGTGACCCCGCTGATCTCCATTTAAGGTGGCTGGAAATAACAACACACAAAAGCTCATCCCTGCTCTCCTCAGAAGCTTTTTGGGAGTCTCAACAGAGAGGCTGAGAACTGAACAATTTCCTCAAGCTGGGGTAACATAGAAGTTACTAAAAAATGCATTTTAAACTAAGCAATGGCAGCAGAGGGCTGAAACGTTTACCACACAGGCTGTAATTTAAATCCTTCTAGTTTGTATTTAGATAGCTTTTAAGTCACTCTGTAGTGGTCACATAATTCCCAGGAACTGTGCTCCAGAACAGCTGCACAACACACTCCTTAACCACTTGACAGCATCACCTTCACATGTTTTCTAGCCTCACCTAAAAAGCCTTTCAGGGTTTGTTGGTTTGGTTTTTTTTTTCTTATACTTGTAAGTTCTGAGTTTTTTATTTAAGGTAACAGACCTCATTAATTTCCCTCTTCCTTGTAGGACGACTACTATGGGGAAGTAATTTCTGAGTAATTTCCTGTTCACAGAAAAAAGGTGAACAGTGATGGTGTTTCCCACATTGATTATGCAAACACCATTTGCATTCTCCATTTCTGAACTCACCAATGGGCACAAACGGCGTCTCCTTAAATTTTTTGATCAGCTTCGAGGTCTGGCTGGTCTCTGTCTCATAGTCAGGGTAAACGGATTCCTGGCTGGGTGACATTGTGGCTGTGAAGACAAAGAGCCTCCCTTCAGGTTTTTGGAAACCCCAGATAAAGAGAATCTTTAAGGAAAGAAAATTCCTTGTCACAAATATCCAGGTAGTGAGATATAAGAACAGGCACCATGGACAGATGATTAAATTCAAGTGAAGCCTTGGGAAGCAGGACTGTGCTTACCAGGAGAGGTAAGAACAAAATAAAACCATAAAAAAGTAGGAGAGCAACAAATTTTTGCCATCTGTTTTCACACCATTACAGATCTCAGTGACCCCCCTACGCTCACAGGCAGCCACAGAGAGCTTTGGTCACTGCCTGCCTTTCCTTTAGGAATTCCATGCCTCACCACTCCACTTGGCTTTCGCAGGCTGCTCCTTTATGGCAGTTGTGACCTCAGCAAAGTTCACTTCTCCCCCCTCATTCCCTGCCAAGAGCAGCAGCCACAGCAGTTGGGTTGGGAGGCACGAGCTGCTGCACAAGGTCAGCCCTGCCTGGCAGCTCCTCAGTCACCACAGCCTATCCCACATCAACAGAACTCCAAACTCCTGATGGAGAACACAGGGATAGAAAACAGCCACTGCCAAGGAGCTGAGCAAGTCCTGAAGCCCTCAATGGGGGCAGACTCCTGTGGGGTCGCAACAGGAAGAGAAGTCATCCACAGGTGATTTCTCAGCTTCCCCCAAGGAAAATAAAAAGCAGCAACAGCTTGAGAAGGGCTCCACTCACAGAACCATCATCACCAAAGTGAGACCATCCTCCAGAACTTCCCAGCTTTTTGTGTTGGGAATTGCATGGATTACACCAAGACCGGCTCCCTCCTCAGTGCTTGGCATAAGCATCATTCAGTTAATGACAATTTGTGCCAGTGACACCACAGAGGGCCCCGCTAGAAAAACCTCTACTGCTATTGTTCAGCTTTGCCACCAACGGCAAAACACAGCTCAGGGGCACAGAGAAAGGCTCCAAGCTCTCAGAATAAACCAAGAGGAATTTCATTAAGCAGGTGCCAGTAACCTTAGGCAGAAGAGACATTTCAAAGGTGGCCGTGCTCCCTGGTTACACAGCATTTCATGCACACCCACGGGAGCAGACTGACTGGTTCTCAAACCATTTCCTCGGCAAGGCCAAAGGATTTGGTCTCTCTATCTCTTTAGGATTTGGCCCGTGCTACAACCACTCTTATTTGCTAAATGTAAACTATAATTTTGGTTAAATTAATCTCTGACTCATTCAGAGAAGGGAACAAGAGCTCTTCATCACTCAGCAGAGGAGGAGACAGCCAGAGGTAAGATTTACACAAGAAAATTATATTAAAAGTGAAACAATTCACCCACCACCGAAAGTTTCTGTGACCTTCAGCTCAGACCAAGATGGGCACAGGGCAGAAAAAACTGGGTAAAATACACGGCCCGGCTGCCCTGACCTTGCCGACACCGAAAGGGAGGTCAGGGCACCTGTGTGACCGGTGTCACACACGGGGACACTGAGGGAATGGGTGGGAAGGTGACAGGTCCCAGCATCCCTCCCGGCAAGGGGGAGGCCCTGGATATTCCCAGGCTGCCTTCCGCCTGCCCAGCTCCACGTGGGGATCCTTCCCCGCTCCAACCGCAGGCCCCCGCACCCCACACGGGGACTCTTCCCCACTGCGGCCCCAGGCACCTTCACCGCACTCCGGCCTTGTGCCACATGTCCCCACATGGAGCCTCCGCTCCACTCCTGCCCCAGTCAATTTCCCCCCACATGGGAGCCGTTCCTCGCTCCAGCCCCAGGCAGCCCCAGGCAGCCCCAGGCACTCCCCCGCAGAACCCGGGCTGTGTCCCGGGCTGTCCCGGCTCCCGCCCGCCCCTGACCCGGCTCTCACCGCGCTGATCCGACACCGGCCGGCG
>VZRH01000918.1:288617-338100 GCA_013397555.1 Urocynchramus pylzowi
CGGGAGCCGGGCGGGGCTCGGGCTCTGCTTTAGCCCCAAAAAACAGCAAAACAGCGGGTCCGGCATCGCCTGCAGGGCGGAAAAACGGCTACTGGTGGCTTCTGCAGCTCGTCTGCTTTCTGTTTCAAAAACTTCCCGTGTTTTCACGGTGTGACGTGGAGTCAGGTGGAGGGAGACTGTTGGCAACACCCAGGGGGTGACAGGACAAGGGCGAGCAGTTGTAAAGAAAAAGGGAAGAGCTTTAGATTAGATTTTGGGAAGAAATTGTTCCCTGGGAGTTGGTGAGGCCCTGGCACAGGGTGCCCAGAGCAGCTGTGGCTGCCCCTGGATCCCGGGAAGTGCCCAAGGCCAGGCTGGACACTGGGGCTTGGAGCAGCCTGGGACAGTGGAAAGTGTCCCTGCCCATGGCAGGGGATGGAATTGTACGGCAAATCCCTCTGGGAAAAGCCAGTGTCCATAAAGGAGCCAGAGGAGTCCTGCAGCTTCATTGGGGTAAAGGGAGAGAGGCCACCGGGGCACATCCCCGCGGGGTTTTCTCTCTCCAGGTTCGGAGGGCGCAGCCTCCTTGTATCCCAAACCCCGGTGCCCTCTTCCTTCCCCCACTGGCCGGGGTACCAGGAAGGTGCAGCCTTCCCGAACCGCCTGCCACATATTTTCCCCTTGAACCTGTCATTTCACCCCAAAGTTTAGAAACTCGGGGTTGTGTGGCTCCATTTGGCTGTTTCAGGAGTCAAACTGTGTTCTGCAACAAACCCACTGCTTGGAGTTGGTAGAGACATTAAGCCCCATTTCAAAGCCATTAGCAGCCCTCCCCTCACCCATGGAATTGTTTGTAAAGACATCAGCACACATCTTCCCTATTAGATGAGATCATCTTTAAGGTCCCTTCCAACCTAAACACTGTGGGAATCCTTAAAATCAGAGGGGTTTGAGAAAGCTGCAAAAGGGAAGCCTCAAAGACAGCAAAACTCTGATTAGAGCTACACAGTAGCCATAAGATTTGTCAGCAGAAAAATTATATAAGAAGTAGAAAGTAAAGACAAATAAGACAATAGTCTGTGTATTAATACTTAGCTAAAATAACTCCCTAAGCTACAAAAAAGTATATCTAGTGAGATATTAAGAAGTTCTAAGCTTAATAATAGAACTCTGTACATTGTGTCTTAAAGCTTACAAACAAGTATTGTATTCAAAACAAGCAAACATTGTTTTAACCAAAGGTACGTGTGCTTATAGCAGTCAGATAGATCTACTGTCAATATGCTTTTACTTTGTGTAATTAGTAAAAAAAAAACTTTTAAAGTAAGTTATAGCATTAAGTTCTTTGTCTGCTGCCGGGGATGTGAGCTGCTGGCACCGTCCCATTGTCATGACCATGTAATGAGACTGATGCTGGAAAATAAAACAGCTGGAGACATGTTCCTCAGCAGTCCTGTCCTGTTCCTGATTTGTACATAAACCCCCAACCAGCGATAAACACTTCTGAGATTCTGTGAAATCTGGGCTCTTACTTAGTCCTTGGCTGAAGAGCTTCCACCTGATGTCAGAATCATGGAATGGTTTGGGTTGGAAGGGACCTCAAAGTTCCAACCCTTCCCTTCAAGTTCACCCCATTCCACCCCTGCCACGGGCAGGGACACCTTCCTTCCACCAGATCAGGTTGCTCCAAGCCCCGTCCAGCTTGGAACACTTCCAGGTGTCCCAGAATGGGGCAGCCACAGCTTCTCTGGCTTTCCCCCAGTCTGATTTTCTTGCTGCTGAATTATGTCATTGGCTAGTTTTCCCATATTTCAGCTTTCAAGCAGACCTCATTTTACCCCCACTGTGTGCCAGGATTTTGATGCCTGAAGACAGCCTAGAAATTGCTCCTGACTTAAAAACTCTATTCTGGACGAGGAAGAAGAATCTACTGGGATCCCAAAGATGCCTAAAACCTTTTAACTGTGAGAACAGCTCATCAGAGCAAAACAGCAAATATAAATCCTTTTGTCCCTAATCCCAGTGCTCCTGTGTGGTGTTTGTACCTCCCCATCTCCGAGCTGGGGAGAGGCAGAGCTGCTGCTCCTGCAGGGTCACTCTGCCACCTGCAGAGATGACATGTGGCATTTTGGGCAGCACAAAATAAAGTGGCTCAGACAAGCGCTGCATCTCTCTAAATGTGCTGCCCATTACCCCTAATCTGGTTACCTTAATTGCCAAAGCCATTAGGGCCCTGCAGTCTGAAAGGAAACAAAAAATCGATGCAATTACCAGCCCTGAAATTGAGTTAAAATCTTGTAATAAATTACAGTGAAGGCCACTTTCTCCAGTGACTCTCAGAGGCACGTTTAATTCTCTGCTTCGGGGCAGAAACTCAATTAAAAACAAAAACTTATTTCATTTTAATTGCTGGCCTAATGAAACCTCTGTCACCTGCAGCTTCCTTGTGCGTGTCCAGTGTCTCAGCTCTACAAGTGGCTTCTTGCTCTCTGCTAATGTGTGTGTTGCACACATATTATAATAATATATGTTTATTACAGGGTATATTTTAAGTGCAGCAGCAGCTGATGCTGGCAAACATGGAAGTGGGTAAAAATAACAAATTTCTCTCTGTGAATCCACCTGCCACAGGGCATATTGGATGTGGAGCTGTGGCCATCACTGCTGCTCTGCTCTCCTGTTTTCCCCAGGGTGGTTTGGGGTGTATAAAACACACTGGGATTGGCACAGGGGAAGCCTTGGCACAGCCAGGGTGTTCCCAGGGCCCTGTTTGTTGGTGAGATGAGGAAACGAGCAGGAGTGTGACCACTCACCCATGCTGATGCCCAAAAACTCCTCCAATAAACCACTTCCTCACAAACACCTTTGGCAGAGGCCATTTCTGGTCTGGCAGGGGATGAGGATCCTGCAGCATCAGATTTCCTGGAAAACACAAGGATTTTTGCAGCAGGGGCTCAGTCCTGGGAGCTGTTACAGATGTTGTGCTCAAACACAGGGTGGAGATCATTCTTCCAGGGCTGCCAGTGAATGATGAGAAGCAGGAAAAACAAAACAAAACCAGGGAGGTTATGCTGAGCTCACATTTCCTGACTGTCCTCTTACACAAACGAGAGTTCCTAAAAGCCTGATTCAAGCCTCTGGCAGAATGGAAAGAGGAGAAGAAGCTCCTGTAAGTGCCTTTTCTGCTTCTTGCTTGTAGGCAAAGCCACACAAGAAACCTGGCAAGGCTCTCTTTTGTTTTTGAAGGGTAGCCAGTTTGGGACTGGGATTAATTCCTGAGCTCAGCCCGCCCTTCCACTCTGGGGTGCAGAATGGGGATGTGGACACCAGTGCCAGGCTGATGTGGAGGGAGGAGGATGTGGCAGAGGGAGAAAAGGCATCTCAGTGGACTGGAAGAGATCCCAAATGCAAATTTCAGGAATGGTTTGTCCGGGTGTGGGCAGAGGGGATGTGAGGGGGAAGGTGTTGCCGTAATCAGCAGGGTGTGCAGGTTTGGTTTCGTCTCAAAGGCCTGCAGTCACAGCTGAGGGTGAATTTCCTCCAAAATATGATACAGAAAAGAAATTTTAAAAAGCTCATTCCCAGACAAGCCTTTTTGTGGCACTTTCCCATGGCAGAACCCTGCTCTCCCACTGCTCTGTCTGAAGTGCTCTGCAGTACTTGCCAAAGAACTGTGAGACGGCACAAAAACATTTCAATCCAGCTCAAACCCATTTTTCTTTTCTTTTCAGCTGCCTGGAACTGCCTGGAATGGGTATTTAAGCAATTTCAGCCATGGGACCACAGCAGGTACGTCCAGAGCTTCACCCCTTACAGCTGCACACCCACTAAGCCTGTGGGGTGGAGGGGCACCCCTTTCTCTGGGTGTTTGTGGGGAGGGAGCCATCCCTAAACCCTGCAGATCCACCATGGGATATGTCCTCGTTGGGATGCACAGCACAGCCAGGGACCAACAGCTTCATTTCTGAGTGGCTGCAGATCTCTGCAGGGAGAAACAGATCCTCAAGGGGAGACTGGAGCTACACAGCCAGGCCTGCTTGGGAGTGCTGGAAAATGAGCCCCAGGGAAAAGATGGGTAGCTTTGGCCATGGCTGAAAAAATGTCTGCTTAGGGGTAGAGGGGTGATTTACACATTTTTTGCAAACCTGTTTTTTGTTTTACTGCCAAAAGATTTACCTCGATTATTAAACTCCTCATTAACCTTCAAAGTGCCAACAGCACCAGGCAAATCCCATCTCCTACTGCGTGAAATGGGCTCCTCAGTGACAGCTTCTTTCCTGAAAATCAGATCCCAAAAGTAGGAGGCTCCCAATCACTCACCATTTCCTGAAATCTGGGCTGCAGCCATCTAAACAGTGACGCCCACAGTTCCAGGGAGTGACCACTGCAGGGGTTGTCTCATGCCTTGTCTCATGCAGAAGTGATTCTAGCAATGTTCTTCCAGCTGAATCTCTCCCTCTCACCATAACTCAGGACTGGATTCTGGTGCTTACATGTCCTCTCCTTGGATGGGTCTTTGAGCAGCCCCTGGGATAATGGAAGGTGTCCCTGCCCAGGGCAGGAGGGTTGGAACAAGATGTTCTTCAAGGTCCCTTCCAACCCAAACCATCCTGGGATCCTATGAATTCTATATTTTCCACTTACAAATGCCTTTTACCAGAATCCATGTCTTGTTGTCCTAGAGTTGGCATGGAGAGGGGCCCGTGTCCTCCCAAGAGCAGGGAGATGTTCAACATTTCCCCTCTGGGAACAGACCCACTGACGTAAAGGTGCTGGTGGCTGGTTCTTCTTTACCAAGAATTGAGATGCTGCTTTCTCAGTAGTGACCCAGGTGAATATAAGCAGCTCCCAGTGAGCTGTGGTGGTAGATTTCCTGTAATTTGGAGCAGAAGCTTCACTGAAAGCTTGTGGTGGTGCCAGGAGGAAGTAGTGACTTATGTCAGAGGAAACCATGCTCATTCATTTTAAAGTTTTATGTGTCTAAGTAAGGAAAGCAGAATTAATTTTGGGTTTTGGTTTTGTTTTGTTTTTTTTTAATATGTGCATGTAGACATCTATCCCCATGCTCAGGCAAAGGCCAAGTTGTTCAGGACACAAAATACTCACCAGACAAAGGCAAAAATTTAAACCTGTGAAATTCCAGTACCTGAAGGGAGCCTACATAAAGACAAAGAGGGGCTTTTTACAGGAGCATGGGGTGACAGGACAAGGGGGAATGGGTCTCTCAGTTGAGAGAGGGTGGGTTTGGACCAAATATTAAGAGGAATTTCTTTGCTGTGAGGCCCTGGCACAGGTTGGCCAGAGAGGCTGTGGCTGCCCCTGGATCCCTGGAAGTGTCCAAGGCCAGGTTGGATGGGGCTTGGGGCAATCTGGGATAGTGGAAGGTGGCCCTGCCATGGCAGGGGGTTGAAATTAGATGATCTTGAAGGTCCCTTCCAACCTAAACCATTCTGTGATTCTGTGAACTAAAGAAAAACCCTCTGTGATGTGCTGTTTGCTTCCTGTGTGAATTGGAACAACACTTTGATCCCTTTCCCTTGCTCCTAGGCAGCCTCTGGTCAAACACAACCTCAGGAGTGACAGCAACAACCACAGACATGTGGCTGGATGCTGCCAACTCGAGTGAGTACCCCTACGAGTACCTGGATGAGGAGGATTATGGGCTCTATGGCCTCTGCACCAAAGAGGAGGTGCTCTCCTTCAGCAGGGTGTTCTTGCCATCATTTTACACCGTGATCTTCCTGGTTGGAATGGCTGGGAATGCCCTCCTGTTCACTGTCCTGCTCATGTACATCAAGAAGAAAAAGAAGATGACTGAGCTGTATCTGCTCAACCTGGTGGTTTCAGACTTCTTCCTGCTACTGACTCTTCCTTTCTGGGCTCTGTACATTTCTCAGTGGGTCACCTGGGACATCTTGTGCCCGTTCTTAAATGCCATGTACACTCTGAACTTCTACAGTGGCATCTTCTTTGTGAGCTGCATGAGCCTGGACATGTATCTGCAGATAGTTCATGCTTGGTCTCCTCACAGCTCCACAGTATGGAGGAATTCCATCCTTGTCTTGTTGGTGATGTGGATCCTTTCCATAGCTCTCTCCATTCCTGATGGCCTTTTCACCAGCACAAGGCAAATTCACAACAAAACCATCATGTGCACCCTGGATTATGGCCGGGAACACTTATTTTGGAAAGTTGTCTTTCGGGTGGTTCAAAACATCCTGGGATTCCTTTTCCCCTTCCTCTTCATGACCTTCTGCTACTCCCGCATTGCATGTGTGCTTAACACCTCCCAGATGCCTGGCTCCAGGAGAGCTCTCTGCTTAGTCCTTACTCTGGTTGGGGTCTTCTTTGTGCTGTGGTGTCCTTACAACGTTGTGCTCATCCTCCACTCCCTGCAAGATGTCGGTGTGATCAGGAGCTGTGAAAGCAGTAGGAAACTGGACTATGCCCTGCAGATCACGGAGAGCTTGTCCTTTGTCCACTGCTGTCTCAACCCCTTGCTCTATGCTTTTGTGAAGAAACGGTTCAGGGCATATTTGTGGAAGATCCCTCAGGCCATTTTCAGGAGAGGTGCTTTCTTTTCCATCCAGGACTCCCAGACGAGCCTGTCTTGCAGCAGATACGCAGCTGAGATAGAAATGCTGAGCATCACAAACGCATCATAAATATTTACATTATTTACATTATGTGTGAGCCCTCTGTCGTGCCCGTGGTGGAGTTGGTGTGAGCCCACAGCACTGTGTAACCAGATAGTTCATCCTAGCAACAGCCTTGAGATGAGGACTTTCCATACTGGGATTGGAAAAGTACATGTGGGATCTGTTTCTGTTGCAAGTAACAACAGAAGCAGATTATTATCTGGAATTATTATGAAAGAATTGTCCTGGATTTACTCTAGTGGAAGAAACCCAGTTCCCATCTGGAGTATGTGAGGCAGTAGCAAATAAAGGATCAGATTTCTCAATGTTGTGCCTTAAAAATTGCAAACTAAAACTTGAGGAGAGATTCTCCTCCTCCCTGGCATGGGCTTTCCATGGATAGAATTCCATGCTCATCCATCAGGCCAGAAAGACTGCCAGGGGATGGCTTTGCTTCTCCTGGCTCTTACCATCTGCCAGATGATTTAATCAGGATAATCTGGTTTTCTACCAGGAGATACAATAGGAGGGAGTGGACACCTTTAATCTGAGTTGTTCTCTGTCATGATGAACTGTGCCACACTTGGACCTGCTGAGCAGGGAACTGTGACTCTCCAAGGGACAGAGCCTTGGTTAGAGATCAGTTTGATCATCAGCTGATTTGAGACAGTTTGAGCAGAACAAAGTCCAGACTGGTAACAATCAGTGAGAAGGAGATAAAAAGGGGGCTCAGCAGAGCAGTGGTGGGATATTTGTCTTGCAAGATCCAGTTTGACAAAATAAAAAAGATCCATGGGTACCACCTGTAACATAAATATTGGCTTTGAAACACAACAGAGTGAGAGCATGGCTGAACAGAAGAGCACAGAGAGCTGATGGTCAATCCTTATCACCCAGTGCAGCTTTGAAGTTCAAGGTTCTGAGTTTGCTGACGTTTATTTAAAAGCATTATTCATCCTAAATGCTCCTGAACTTTAAATGGTCCCTTTCCATCCTGAAAATCTATTAAGTCTGGAAGTTGCTTAGAGTTGTACAAATAAAATTATTAACTTAAGAGAAAGCACTCATCACATTTATTTTATTACTACATAAGGTTACAGGACTGAGAAGGGCTTTGAATTGATCACTGCTGTTATTTTTCTTCCCAACATTGCTACGGTGTTTTTCCAAAATGGTAAGGTTGGGAGATTTCCTTAAAACAACAAAGCCAGAATAAATATTTAGCTGATGCTGTGATGTGGCCTTCACTCTTTGGGTCAGGTCACTGGAGGGAACGTGGAAAGGGACAGCAGCTGGGAAGATAAAAAGATGAAGACTGTGATCCCAGACAGAGGAAGGCTCTCGGGACTGTGGAAAACTTATGATTGGATGCTCTAGGGAAGAGCAAAGGTGAGGAATAGAGGGGAGTTAATGTCACTCTCCATCCTGCTCGAGAAGAGGTCCAAACACGAGCTTGGATCAGGGTGGCAGCACCCAGAGGAGCAGTGCCAGGTGGGATATGGGTCCCTGACATTGTCCCCAAACCCCATCTGGAGAGAGGCAACAGGGGAGTTGGAGAAGCAGAAGGGAAAGTGGGTAAAGCAGAAGTGCTGTGGTCCCTATGGGCACTGCTCCCCTGCCAGGAGCTGGGTGGAGCATCTGGAAATTCCTCTGGTGCCAAGGAAATGCAGTGGCTTAAGCTCTCCTCACTCGTGGGGCAGCTCAGCTGCTTTGCTTTGCACTCAGACAGAGCAGTAGCACTTGCACTGTTCATTGGCACAGCACTCCTGCGACACCATGTGCTGTGGAGATCACCAAAATGTCAGAGACTTTTCCTTCTCTTGGCTTTTGAGACCAAATCAGCTCAGCTGTAACCCCCTTCCCTCGCTCCTGTGAACATTTCCAGTAGCATTTCCAACATCCACTCTTGGTTTCATTTTTTCAGTGGGTGTCCATAGCCTGGTCTTAAAGGCAGAAATCACAGAGTGGGATTCTCTGAACAGTTTCCTTACAAAATCCAGGCTCCATGCAGCCTAGAGAAGGGAATTTGCCTCATGCCAAAACCCATCCCCCTAACACAGCATGGGTACTCCAACGGGATTCCAACATACCTTCCACCTTAAAAATCTCTGTTCATCCAGGGACAAGTTCACCTCGGAGCAGAACACTCCACAGGGGCAAGGCAAACACTCGCAGCCAATGAGGACAGAAGCTGTCAGCTCTGCATCTGCTGATCAGCTGCTGGGTGGGGATAAAATGCACATTCCTGCCCCATTCCTGTCTCTAGTCCCAGCTCCTGGACGGGCACAGAGCTGTCATGGTGCTCTGGGTGGTTCTCCTCTGTACCTTGGTGTCATCACTGCTCGGTGGGCTCTATGTCCTGGGTGTGTTTCGGAGACAGAGACCCCATGAGCCGCCCCTGGACAAAGGTACCATTCCCTGGCTGGGCTATCTGCTGGAATTCAGAAAGGACAGCTCAGAGTTTCTCAAAAGGATGCAGAGCAAACACGGGGATGTTTTCACGGTGCTGATCGGTGGCTATTACTTCACCTTTGTGATGGATCCCTTCTCCTTTGGCACCATTGTGAAGGAATCGCGATCTAAACTGGACTTTAGGACTAGTGCAACTCAGCTGGTCGTGCAGGTTTTTGGCTACAAGCCCAACGAAGCCACTCATAGCATAGTTCATACATCAAGCACAAAGCACCTGATGGGAGATGGCCTCACTGTCCTCACACAGGCCACCATGGAGAGCTTTCAGAAGCTGCTGCTCTTCAACCTGAGCTCAGGAGAGAAGAGAGTGTGGCAGGAGGAAAACCTCTTCCACTACTGCTACAACATTGTCTTCAGAGCTGGGTATCTGGCTCTGTATGGCAATGAGTCACCTCGAGGGGCAGGCAACAAGGAAAAAGCTGAAGAGCAGGATCGCCTCCACTCCAACCAGCTCTTCCAGGAGTTTCGGAAGTACGACCGCCTCTTCCCTCGCCTGGCCTTTGCTCTGCTGCCTCCCAAGGACAAAAGAGAAGCTGAGCGGCTGAAGAGACACTTCTGGAACATGCTGTCTGTGAAGAAGGCCTGGCAGAAGGACAATATCAGTGGCTGGATAAGTGATCAAGAGCAACTTCTGGCAGAAAATGGTGTCCCCGAGTACATGCGGGATCGTTTCATGTTCATGCTCCTCTGGGCATCCCAAGGCAACACAGGCCCAACTGCCTTCTGGCTCCTCTTGTATCTGCTGAAGCATCCAGAGGCTCTGAAGGCTGTGAGAGATGAGGTGGATAAAGTCTTGAGGGAGAGTGGGCAGGAGGTAAAGGCAGGAAGCCCCCCAGTTACTGTCACTAGGGACATGCTGAACCAGACTCCTCTGCTGGACAGTGCTCTGGAGGAGACCCTGAGGCTGGTGGCAGCCCCAATACTGGTCAGAGCTGTCCTCGAGGACACCTCCCTGAGGACAAGCAGTGGGACAGAGTTCACCCTCCGCAAAGGGGACAGGGTGGCTCTGTTCCCACACATCTCCGTGCAGATGAACCCAGAAATCCACGAGGAGCCTCACAAGTTTAGGTACGACCGTTTTGTAAACCCAGACGGCACCAGGAAAGATTTCTACAGAAACGGGAAGAAGCTGAAATTTGTCAGCATGCCTTGGGGGGCAGGAGTTTCCACCTGTCCCGGGCGGTTCTTTGCTACTGCTGAAATGAAATTGTTTGTGTTCTTGATGCTGAGTCACTTTGACCTGGAGCTGGTCAATGAGGAGGAGGAGATCCCAGCCATAGACATCAGCCGCTGGGGATTCGGGACCATGCAGCCTGTCCGCGACATCCGCTTCAGATACCGGCCACGCTTTTGACCCGGGGAGTCCTGGTGGTGTTGTTTGTTCTGGTGTCATCCATGGGACAAATTCTCTGATCCCGTGGTTGTCAGATCCGTGCAGTGCCCACACTGATATGATCTTGTTTGCTTAACGTTTATCACGGCTTTTGTTGTTACCTCCTCCTCGTGTGATATGCTGCGTGTTGTGTTGGTTATGGGAGGGAGGTCAATCTGCACAGAGAGACAAAACCTGCCCTGCCAAGCTACTCCCAGCCCCAGCCTAGGGGCCATCAGCCCATTGAAAGCCAGGAGGAGCACAGGGTCAGATTGGCAGGTAGGAATCAAATTCAGGGCTTCCAAGGAACAAGGGTTTTGTCCAGGTTCCTCCCAGGGCTGGCCCAGCAGAGCACCAGCCCCACGGTCCCAGCATGACTCCCATGGAGATGTGACATCAGAAACAGCTCTCTGGATCACCACCTGGGATAAGGGGGATTGTGTCAAGGCAGGGGAGGTGCCTATGGTGTGTAGGGGAAGAGCATTTAGGGACTGCACAGGACTTTAAATAATAATTGTTTGAGGGAGGAACCAAAGGGGGATAAAGGAGGGATTTAGGTCATTTGGGGAGGAAAACTGAGATGTAAGGGGATGAAAAAGACTGGTTGGGTGCAAATAAGGACCAGGTGGCTGGTCCTCAGACTTGTCTGGTCACACCCTACATCTGATAATTTATTTTCCACATGAAGTATCATTGGCAGGATGGCATCAGCTTGTAGCGAACCCCTGAAAGGTCAGAGAGCAGCAAATATCCTCTCCAGAGATGTAAAAATTTCCTTGGGGGAATTTTGTCTTGTTTACAGTTCCCTTCTTGTATCTGATGAGGCCTCCAAAGAGAGCAACCTCAATCCCTTATGGGCTACTTATAGCCCTCAAACTTATTTGTTATCTGCTGAATCAGTGCAGGATAAAACTTTGCTCTACAAGCTCTGCTTTGCTTTATTACCCTTCAACAACTAGGACTCCCACCACTTCCTTACAGAAGTTAAACCCAAACCTCTCCCACGTGGAGAACAGTGGATTGATTTTAATGCTGACACTAACCTTGAACTTTGGAGATGATTTGTGGTCGAGGAATGAAACTCAAACATTTTCACACGTGTCCAAACATCAGATCCAGATTCTGCTTTGTCCTGCAAAGGGCAGGGTGATGTTGTAACTGCATGATAAACTGTCCCAGCCTGCCAGACTGGTCATTAGCCCTGACCTCATGGTTGTGGTGGAAATTCAGGCAGAAACTATCAAGCAGTTGTGGCAGGACCAAGGAAAACAAAAACTACCTGTAAGGCTTGACTGTGATAGCTGATATTTCCATTAGCAATTCCATCACCTTTTCCATGCTCCATCTACAGCTCTCACCTATTTTTTTGTCATCCATGGGTTCACTCCTCTGAAGCTCTCCTCACATTCTGGTCTGTGCAAGCTCCAAACCATGCCCAGGAATACCTTGGGGTAGCTGGGCAGCTCAGAGCCATCATCACATCCTGACCAGGCAATGTCCTCCTTCCAAAGCTCTAGGAAAAGGATTTTTCATGTGGATGTCTTGCATGGAAGTGGTACCCAGCTAGTAGACAGTGTATACAGGTTATCACAAAGAGCTCAGGTCAGAGTTGAGAGGTGAGGGATGTGTGTTGCACAAATGTGGATTGGGATTGGGGAAGGGATGTAAAAGTAATAACAATGATTCAGCAGAAAAATCTGGCTTTATTTGCTCGTCAGAATGGTTTATTTAACCAAACAGTGTTGAGTCTATAAAAGAGCTCAGACATGCTCAAATGCATGCAATTGTGAGAAGCAAAAAAGAAAATAATTATATATGGAAGAGCATGAAAGCTCCAAATGAGTTAATCTACAATTATGATTTATGTTTAGATAGGCTTTTCCCTGGCACTGACCTTTCCATCCCAAAGTGCACCAGCAAGAGCAAAGAACCAGCCTGTGCCAACAAAAACCTGACTGGATTTGTGAAAGAAGTTGGATTGGATGGGATCCAGAGTCTTGAAAGGTTTTCTGGGGGGGCAGCCCTCATTCCAGTGTCTGTCTGTAAAACTCTCCTCTCCTCCCAGAGAACTGAGCACAGAGTCTGGCCCTAAGCCCTTGGGTTTCTCTCCTGTAGCACACAGTGCAGACAATATCACTTCAGCATTCCAAGTTTTACAATCTATTGAGTTGGTGCCTGCTCTCCACAGCACAGGGAAAGCTCCTCTGCTCTCAGTCACCATTCCTGCTCTGCATCATCAGCAAGAGGAGTCATGATGCTCCATCTTTCAGGTTTGGAACAATATGGGTTAAACTTGTTGGGAAAAGCATCCCTGGATAAACTGCCTCAGTTTTAGTATTGAACTGTAAAGCATTAGGAACTCTTTTCTTGTTCACCTTCCTCTACACACAGCCAGACACAGCTCTGAGAAAGCCTCCTCTTACTGCTGCTCATATGGAGAATTGAGGGATACATCAATCACTGCAGAGAAACTCAAAGGAACACTGAAGTTATGAGTACAAAGCAATGACACAGCCAACACCATCCTTTGCAGAGGAAAGCAGGGTTTGAAGGTCAGAGAGGAACGTGACATTTCAGGATTTTTCAAAAGAATTAAAACACTCAGCCTTTGCCAGGGACAGTGCTGCCACATCTCGAGGTAGATGTGTCCCTGCTCCCCAGGGAAGAGCAGCTGAACTTCAAAGTGACAAAGTCTCTTAGTGGTAGAAAATCTGCACATTACAAGGTGGTTCTGGGTCATGGTGCTGTCAAGGTGGTCACTGCTGGGTTTGCTGCCTTCACTGTCCAGTGTCCCAGTTCCCCCCACGAGTCACACATACACAGAAACAGCCCATGGCAGGCAGGATAAAACACAGTGGGGTCGGGCAGAGAGCAGCTTGGCAGGAGGGTTTGGTACCAAACTCTCGCTGCAGGAGGGCACAGGGAGGCGATTCCCATCTGTCAGCACATCCACATCACTGTGCAATCATGAGGCCATACTTGGAGCACAGCAGGCCCCTCTTCTTTTCCCGTTCCATGAGGAAATTCCTCAGTTTGGTGGTGGGGAAGGTGACCAGTGCCTGCTGCCTGTTGTCCAGACCTGTCTCCTGGAGCCACGGGCTCTGGAGGCACTCGGAGGCCGAGGGCCTTCCCCTAGGGCAGACAAGGGTGGGGGGTCAGTCAGGGATCTGTGCTGCTGGAGGACAGATGGAGAGAAGGGGTGACAGCCAGGATGTGCCCAGCTGTGCTGCTGGGAGGGCAGCCAGCCTCTTACCAAGGGTTTGCACACAGAGTGCTCTGCAGGAAGGACACTGCTCCCCCGGAGAGACCCGCGTAGCACCGCGTCAGCTTCAGCTTTCCCTTCCTGGCTGTTCTCAGGAACTCACAGGGTGCATCCGAGCTGATGGGATAGTTGGCACTCAACCTGCCCCAGGAGAAGAGGATTGAGAATATGAAGCTGCCTCCAGCTCTGGGGCTCCCAGCATGAGGAGGATGTGGAGCTGTTGGAGCGAGTCCAGAGGAGGCCACCAAGGTTAGCAGAGGGATGGGGCACCTCTCCTTTGGGGAAAAACTGAGAGAATTTGGATTGTTCATCCTGAAGAAGGCTTCAAGGAGACCTTAGAGTCCATTCCAGTGCCTAGGGGCTCCAAGACAGCCTCCAAGATGGACTTTGGATAAGGACTTGTAGTGGCAGGACAAGGATGAAGAGTTTTAAATTAAAAGAGAAGAACTTGAGATTAGATATTAGGAACAAATTCTTCCCTATGAGGGCATCGAGGCCCTGGCACAGGTTGCCCATCCATCTCCTCCATCCCCCAGCTTTCCATGGCATAGCCACAGGAGGGGCACAGCTGAGATTAACTCTCTGAAACTGTGATTTTAAAGACACTCACAGGGTAGGGAACAATCAACTGACTCACATGATGAAGGCTGTGATTCCAACGGACCAAATATCAGTCTGGGGAAGGGCTCCTTGCTCTGTCAGTAGTTCTGGAGCTGGAAAAGTAAACTTGTGTGAGGCAAGCTCCTCTCCAACACACTGAGAGCAGCACAAAGGCAGTGGATACATTTAGAATTTGCTGCCTTCCCAAGAAGGAAGAAGAGTCAGCTCTCAGGACAGGGACCTGGTTAAGGAGCTTCCACATGGATGCTGATTGCAGTGAAACCATGAGAACCTCTGGGCAGACAGCAGCAATGCTTCATCCCTGGATAAATGGACACATGGATGCCAGCCAGAGTGGTGTTGCTGTGAGCTCTGTCCCCTGTGGTCTGCAGTGGGATGGCTGTCACCACTCACTGCTCCCACAGACTCACACTGTCGCTGGAGAGCAGCACCTGGAAGGCTTTTCTTGCTGGGTCCACCTACTGCCCTGACCAATGTTTGTGTCTTTCTGTTTATCACAGATTGCAGATAAGCCCCAAGTCGCTGTGCCTGAGCTCTACTCACCCATGGTTTCCACATAGTCTGAGCATTTGTCCGTGGTAATAAATTTGTCTGGTGTGTAGAACTGTGCATTCCCAAAATCCAGGAGTTTCAGCAGGTTGGGCTCGGTGATGATCATGTTCTCAGACCTGAGGTCCAGGTGCAGGATGTTGTGTGCATGGAGGTACTCAGTGGCACTGAGGATCTGCCACAGGTAGTCTCGGACCTCCACCTCTGAGTACGATGTCCTGGTGAGAGAAGGGGGATAGAAAACACAGGGGTCCTGTCTGCATGCCCAGAAATGCCTTTCTACACCCACTATCACCCTCCCCTGGGGGTCTGATCCCATCAGGCCCTTGTGAGTGAAGAAGAAACAACTCTAGTTTAGCAAATCAGCTCTGTGTGGAGAGGCTACTCCATCCTGTGAGTCAGGTTTACAGATGCAACAACAGGATGTTGTAGAGCTGAAAGAGAGAAAGCAGTTTTGATGCCCACAATTCCCTCTTTTTTAATCACAGGATTTCAGCAGATCCATTTTGTGCCACTGTGAGAAATAAAGAATCTTCCTGACCCACAGTAACCTCCATGTCATGGTGTTGGGGTTAACAGGTGTTGGGGTAAGGAAACCCTTCATGTATCACATTTTGGGAGATAGTGATGCCTCAGGTTTAGCTTTTATATTTTTCAGATTCTGTGCTGCTTTAGTGTGTGGGTCTGAGCTTCATATCAGGGGATGGTGAGCTCTCTGCACAGAGCAGGGAGACAAAACAATTCCTGCTCCAGCTGGGGACCAAGGACAAATGATCCAAATCTCAGCCCCAAGAGCACAAACAACGTGGGCTGAGGAGAGAAAAACAAGCAGGATGGGAGTGCCTGGGCTAAAGCTGGAATGGGACAATGAACTCCAAGGTGCAAATGGAGCAGAACTGATCCCAGGGAGAGCCCCCGGGAGCGGCCGTGCATTTTGGGGCCATTTTGGGTCATCTTGGGTGCAGCCCTGGCTGGGCTCTTGTGCTGCCCAAGGTGGATCCATGGAGGCCTTTTAATAAATCCCTGCTTTATTCCTTAGCTCCATCTAGTCTCTGTTCTAGGTCAGCCTTCACAAGGCATCAATAGAGTTTCATATCTACCACTGTAAACTGCTTTCAACATCTCATCTGGGTGGCCCTGAGTTGTCCTGCTGTAGGAAACTCGAGTAATTTTTTTATCTCACAAGAAGATGCAGAACAAATGCTTTACAAATCCTGTGTGCAATGAGAGCACAGTGGAGGAGATGGAGAAGGATGATCCTGTTTATCAGGAGAAAGCATCAGGTATCTTCCTCCCAACAGCAGCCCTGACTAGAAAACCGTTCCCTCTTGTTCTTACCGTAACGCCAAGGAGTGGAGCAGCTCTGGCCCCACACACATCTCCTGGATCAGCACCAAGTGCCGGGGGCTGACGTAGGCACCCTTCAGCTGGGCTATGTTTGTGTGGTGGAGCTTCCTGAGCACCTGGTACTCCAGCAGCACAGCCTGCTTGTCCTCTTGCCAGTAAGGGATGATTTTAGCGGCCAAAGTCTTGCCGCTCACCTTCTCCCGGCACTGCCGGACGATGCTGAATCGGCCCCTGGTGCAAAGGAACACAAAGGCACGTCAAGCTTCTCCTCTGTTCTTTAAAACCTCCAGGATCCCATGCTGTGTTTTTCATCTGTGCCTGGTGGGGAGTTATTGCATCTACTGTCACAGTTTGCACATTCCTCCTGTGTCTTTAAACTGTACAGTCACTTTAAATTACGCGAGTGAGAGCTTAACTCCTCTGGAGAGTGAGAGCAAGAGAACTACCCCTGTTGGCAACAGAAATCAGTGTCTTTCTTCTAGGCAGAGAAAGTTGAATCCCAGCATCCTGACTGCAGTGGTGTCTGCAGAGGTTGGTGCAGCAAGGACAAGAAACTTTGTTAGCCCTGGGCTCATTTCGTGATAAATCAAGTGGCTGCCCCCTGCCCAGCACATCTGTTGTGACAGGACAAGGGGGGGGGGGTGGTATTAAACTAAAAGTGGGTTGATTTAGACCCAATATGAGGAAGAACTTATTTTTTACAGTAGGGGTGGTAAAACAACTTGGCCTTGAGCACTTGCAGTGATGGGGCAGCCACAGCTTCTCTGGACAACCTGTGCCAGGGCCTCCCCACCCTTACAGGGACCAATTTTTTCCTGATATCTAATCTAAACCTACTCTCTTTCAGTTTGAAGCCATCCCATTGTCCTGTCCCTAAATCCCCTTATAGAAGGTCCCTCTCCATCTTTCTTGTAGGCTCCTTTCAGGTACTGGAAGGTGCAGTTAGGTCACCCTGAAGTTTCTCTTCTCCAGGCTGAACAACCCCGATTTTCTCAGCCTTTCTTTGTAGGAGAGCTGCTCCTTCACATGTGGGATTTCCCTCAGGGTCATTAAGAGCTCAGCTGGGTTCTCTACCTTTTGATCTCAGTTTGGAAGGCGTAGGTCTGGTAGGCTGGGAAGGGTTCAGGAGGTGAGATCATTTCACTCTCTTCTTCAGGGGCAGCTGATAGGAACTCCTGCGTGGCAGCACGAAGCTCTGCAGGGAGAAAGGGACAGGGTTTACATGGGGAAACAGCTCTGTGTGGAAACTGGAGCCTCTCTGAGTCACCCCTGCTATCTGTGAACAACAGCAAGCAGAACTTTCTCCAGGTGACTCTGTGTTCCAGCTGTGGCAGCCAGTGCTATTGGAATGCAACAGATTCTGCTCTGTCCACCCCAAAATTCCCTGATATGGCCACTCCAGACAGAATGAGATGGATTCTGTGTTGTGTGCTATGGTATCAAACATCTTAGCCACTTATTTTTGTATTACTTTCTTATTTTCTCTCCCAACAAATCCTCAGGATATGGTAAAAACTGACAAGGAATTAGAAACTCCTTGTGGTTGCACATCTCAGAGCAGCAGCTGGAATTTGTTGCTCTGGTTCTGGCATGTGGTTGTGCCCAACCACTCCCTGAAATACTAAAGCATCCCTTTAAAGCATCTGGTTGGAAAAGCTGAGATATGATAAGAAATCCTGAGAAAAAGGAAAGCAGAGGACTTGGGGTGAGTTAAAAATATCTCTGTGAACAAATTTTTACAGAGCAATCCTCTCCATTGGGAGGAAATTCCAGCTAGACCATCCTTCTGTTGCTTTACAGAAGGGACATTTCCATTGCTATGAGGATATGTTTGCTGTGGGGCCATGGATCTCATAATTTTAAAAACATATGTGCAGTACAAAGTAGTCAAACAGGTGACAAAAATAGTAAATCAAGATTTCTATACTTCAGAGACAAAATACAGCTGGAAAATTCACCACAGAAGGACAATAATTCCCAATGGAAAACTCCAGAATAGACAAGTTAACCACTGAATTTAGTCCATAATATAAGCAAGTCCAGAGTTTTCACCAGTGCAAGATCTGTATCAGTAGATAAATGCCTACTACAGTAAAACATTTTTTGTACAAGACCCATTTCCTCATAATCTCAAATCAAAACTGTGTCTTCAACAGGTAATCTACAGCTCCCAGGTTTTTGTTTTATTATTAAATTATATATATTATTTAAATAAAGAAGATATATTTATTATTTTTATATTAAATTTTATATTTTATAATATTAAATTCTATATAGTTATGCTTTGTTTATATTTACACGATGTTGTTATCTTACTGGGGTTTTTAATATGTTTATACCTATTCCCTGTGTCCAGAACTAGAAAATGATTAGAAAATAATTTAATTTTAGATGCAAAAGCCCCGAACAACCCTGAGCCAAGTGGAATTGGCCTTGCTTCACTTGCTCTTGGCCCACATCTAAAAGGATGCAGTGAGTTTGATGCAGGAAAATCCCAAGGTTTTCTTGGTGTTTGGCCTTACCCATCTGATCCTTCCCAGAGATTTTCACTCTGGCAGAGGGCTGGCTGTAGGGGCCCATCCCTGCCTTGCTGGTGCAGGCTGTCCTGAAGTGGTAGGTGAAGCCCTGGGGGAGATTTCTGGCATAGTAGCAGCAGTCAGTGATGTCAGAGGCAAGAGTTGTCCACTCCCCATCTGAACCAAGGGAAGAGAGAAAAAAGGTCAAGACTCATTTTAAGGTGGTCACAATGGGTTGGAGGTTTTTTGAGATTTGGGGTTTTGTGTGGTCACAATGAGTTGGAGGTTTTTTGAGATTTGGGGTTTTGTTGTGGGTTTTTTTGCTGGTTTTTTGCTGGTTTTTTTTCCCACTCAACTTTATTTATGTGCTGGCAGTGTGGAGAAACCAACTAACCATGGCCAACTTTGGGGCTCTACCTGTCATTCTTCTCTAAAATCAGCTGGTTTATATCTGATAATTCCAAATTGTGCCAATATTGTCCCAGAGGAGTGGTGAAATTTTCCTGTATTTTTTTCTCTTTATCTAATTCATGCCACCAAACTCTACTGGAAATATACATCAAAAACTCCAAACAAAAGATAAATCTTATTTTTTTTTCCTGTTGGCCCTGTCTTAAATCCAGTTGAGACCATGACATGCAGGATTCCTGGACAGAACCATCCACCAACACCATCCCAGCAAATCCAGTGTTTGAAACATGGGGGTTTTACTCAGCTTTTATGAAATTCAGATGATTTCTCATGGAACTGGAATTGTAAGTGCATTCTGGACTCACTATTCATGGGACTAAGATAGGAAGGAGAAGATCCCCAGCAAACATTTAATCAGCATTCCTCCCACAAGATGCTGTCCCCTGTTTTGCTGCTGTGCTCAAGGCTGAACCCAACTCCCTGCAACTGCCTGAGATTAAACCCATCCTTCCATTCAAATAAAATCTGGCAAACAGCCTCAAACCATTGGATAAGCAGCAATTCCCCACCCAAACCCAAGGTATCAATGATTTTACAGGGTTGAATTGGGGGCTGTTTGTGAAAGAAGGAGCAGATACAGCTTAGAAATATAGAAAAATATGTGCAGAAGCAGCATAGAAAAGCCTGTTTTCAAATCATGGATAAAACAAGGAATTTATTCCTGATTATCTTAATCTTCCTGTGCTCAGGAGAGCAGGATTTTGCAAGTTCCTGCCAAATACACAGAACACAGTGGAAAATTGTAGATGTTGTTTCCCATTTTCCTTCTTAATTGGAAGAACTTGTGTTTGTATCTTCCCCAAAATCTCTCCTACAGCTGTGTCAAAAGGAATAATGATAAAGAAAGTGGTGTTGGAGGGAAAGTGACTCACACCAGCTCCAGAGGGAAAGGGCAGAAAGCTGCTGCCCATGCTAGTCCAGAAGGGAGGGTTCATGTGTTTGTTTGTTTGGAGAATTAAGTGAAGGAACATGGAGCAGCTGAATCCAGGCTGTGTTTGTGTGGCTGCAGCAGGAATTGCTATCAGACATCACACTCATGGTAACAACAACAAATCCATCCCAAGAGAGACAGAACAGCCTTGGGGATTTGATACAAAACTTTTGTAACTAAACAGGAAAACATCCACTTTTGACAAGGGCAGATAGTGACAGGACAAGTGGGAACGGCCTTAAACTGTGAGAGACTTAGATTAGATGTCAGGAAGAATTTATTATTCACTGGGTGTTGAGGCCCTGGCACAGGTGCCCAGAGAAGCTGTGGCTGCCCCTGGATCCCTGCAAGTGTCCAAGGCCAGGTTGAGCAGGGCTTGGAGCAGCCTGGGGTAGTGGAAGGTGTCCCTGCCCATGGCAGGAGGGCTGGAATTAGATGGTTTTTAAGGTGCCTTCCAACCCAAACCATTCCATGATTAAATGATCCATTGACTTTCATCAGCCTCTGGACCAAGCCTCAAAAGAGAATATCAAAGGGGTGATGCAGTTTTGTCAAACTTTGGTTATCTTCTCCTGGCTCTTTGCCCTAAGCTTCCTCCATTGCCAATGGAAAAAGAAAGCACAGCTGTTCAGCAGTGGATAAATTGCCTGTTTGATAAATCATCTTTCTCCAAGACTGTACAGAAAGCCTGAGCCTGGGATGATGTTGTTTCATCAGTGTCTAATTTTGTCAGATTATTCAGAGCTGCATACCAGACCAGGCATTTTCTCCTGTAGCTGCTCACTTTTTGGTTGTAGCTTCCACGCAGCCTTGTTTGATTCACACTTTAGCAAAGTCTTGGTATAAATGTGCAAATTCCAGGTTGATTTAACCAGCACAACCCCTAACTTTTAGATGGTTAAATGATAGCTATATGAATCCCATTCCTAACTCTAAACTGGGGAGTTTAATCAGGCTGTTTCTGAATAACAATAAAATTTCCAGCTGGAAATTTTAGAGATCATACAAACCAAGATGTTCCTTGCAAAGCACAAGGACAGCACTTTACCTTCAGTCTTGCACTGGACAGTGTAGTGGACAGGGGTGTTGGTTTCCACAGGTTTCCAAACCACCTGCACTCCATCCTTGTAGACCTCCACGATGTCAGGGGGTGGAGGGCTGGGGGGAACCTCTGTGGAGAGGAGGCACAAACCCCATGAGTGTTAACAGCAGCACTGCTGTGATACAAACCTCTACACCCAGAATATCTCTCACCCAGATATTCTTTATACATAGATATATAGAACATATGTATGTTTTTTATGTATACATATATATACACACAGCTGGTGGAACAGCAATTTTGCCATGCCTAATTGAAACTCAGTACTAGGATTTTTGTTTTGGAGTGGCTCTTAATCCAGGAGAGAAAATAAAAGTGTGAAGAAGAGGGAGTGAACCCTGCACAGGCTGTGGAGACAGCAAGGGAGAGATCTTCCTCTGCACCCATGTGCAGAAATCTCACCTCAAAGGTACTGATAGGTTACATTTTGGGGGCAGAAATACTTCAGTACCTATTTCTGTAGCTACTCCTTCTCTCACCTGCTTTTCTTATGACACAAGAGGTGGATGCTGAGCCCAGGGAGTTTGTGGCCACACAGGTGTAAATACCAAAATCCTCAGCATTAACAGAGAGAATAGTTAACAGCTGGAAGTGTTTGAGCGTGGATGAGATGAGGATCCGGCTGCTGCTCTGGACAGGGATCCCGTCTGGAAAGCAGGAGATGGGAGAGATAAGTACCCTGCAAATTGATACCAAGGTGTCTAAAGCTTGTCCCTGCAGGCCTGTCCCGAGGGTCAGGGACTCTCTGGAGGGATGGCAGTGTCACCTCTGAACCAGCTGATGTGCAGGGAGGAGTGAGCTGCCGTCCGGCACGAGAGCGTCACGCACTGCCCGGCGGCCGCAGCCTGGTCCATGAGCTCCTCAAGGAACGACGGGGCTGCAGAGAGGAGGGAAAGTGGGGATTCAGAATGGCCTGCAGAGCTTTGTGGAAAACAAATCCCTGCAGGACATCAGAAAGCATTTTTAATGGGGTCAAGAACGTTTCTGGTTCATGGTGTCCCATTCCTTTGGCCACCTTTTGGAGAATCCCCCGGACACAGAGCACACAGGTGAAGGAACCCTGTTCACCCATGGGTGTAGTGTGACAGATCCAGATGAATCTTGGAAAATCCATGGGGAACATCTGCATTGACCAGCCCTGGTACAGCTAAAGCAGCAGAACAGCTCAGAGCAGAGAGAGGCCTTGTCACAGCAAGGGTTTTCCTCTGGCCAAACCTAAATGTGGGGGCAAAACTGAATTATGGAATTTCAAAGATGAGGGGATTAAATAGGACAAGAGGAAATGGCCTCCAGTTGCCCCAAGGGAGGTTTAGTTTGGATATTAGGGAAAATATGTTCATGGAAAGTGTTGTCAAGGAATGGAGAAGGATGCCCAGGGAGTCACCATCCCTGGAGGGATTTAACAGATGTGTGGCACTTGGGGACATGGTTTAGTGGTGGCCTTGGCAGTCCTTAATTAATGGCTAGACTCAGTAAACTTAGAAGTCTTTGCCAAGTAAATGATTCTATGATCAAGACAACACAAGAAGAGATATGGAGACATGAAAGATGGATATTGAAGAAGAAAAAACCCTGTAGAGCATCAAATCTGCTCCTGTCTCCATGGGAAAGGGGAAACTCTAGTTTTCTTCTGTGTTTTTCCAGGGGTTTTCTCCACAGTGGCCAGGGGCTGCCAGCCTCCCACAGCTGTCCTTCCCAGTGTTTGTCCGGGCTCTGCTGAATGCTGGGACAGTGACATGACCTCAGAAAATGCTCCTGATGGAGCCAGGGGGAAACTTGCCAGGGAAAAAGCAATTCTTTCCTGAATCACCCTCTGAGGGTAAAACAAACCAATGACTCCTGCCACAGCAATACCTTTCTCCTTTGGGATGAGGCTTGATAGCTTGAATGAAGGGAGTGCTGATTTCCTCTTCAGAGATCCTTCAGCCCCTATTAACAGCTCCTTTTCTGCTGCCTCACTTCCCAGCTCACCAAACTCTGTTGTGAGAAAGGATGAGAAGTCATTCAAGGGCATCCTTCTCCCTGTGGCATCCATTTGCAGTGACAGTTCTGCTTTCACACATAAATAGTCACAGGTTCCCTTGTTAACCAGCTTTTGATTAACAGGGAAGTCTGTGATAGCTGCTGCAAACAGAACAGTGTCCTGGAAGAACAGGGAATATCCAGGGATGGCAGAGAAGAAAGGACAGATTCCCATGTCCAGTAACCAGGGTGACTTCAGCTTCTCCCAGTCACTTTAACCTGAGAGATTTGCCACAGTCAGATGACAACTGCAGCAAGGAAAGCATCACCCAGCCCTGGTCTGCTTCTGTGCAACCTCAAACAGGGAATTTGAGCCCCTTCCATCTGTGGATTAACCCAGCTGACTGCACTGAAGCCAGCCAGTAACAGAGACCTGATGGTGGAGACTACTGAATTCAGAACCTGCCACGGCCACATTTGCAATTCCAGTCTAACCACAGCTTCAAACATGCTGGGGAAAAAGAAAAGGGCAGCTGTAGGAGAGCCTAGTTATGGCAGCAAATCTGTGAAGGAACAGAGGGAAATAATTACCTTCCTCTGGCTCAGGAGATGTCTTTCCTTTTAGGATTCTTGAAATATGGGCAACAGAAGCTTTTACTTTCTTCTTCAGACTCTGCTCCACCGACTGCTCCACTGAATGAGACCTTGCATATGGCTTAAAGAGTCCAGGCTTGGTGTGGAAGGAGCTTTTCTGCTTCCCACTGGAGTCCTTTTGGGAGCTATACATTTCTTTATGGCTCTCTGCCCCTTTCCCCATGGCTAATAAGTTAGCTGCCTTTGAATCCTCGGATATTTCCAAATGGTTCTTCCTGTTCTTGTCTTCCTGTTCCCTGATGCACAGTCTTTTATCCTTATGGAGATGTCCTGCAGGAGGGGACCTTGCCCTTTCACCAAGAAACATAAACCGTCTAGGAACTGGTTTGGGTGAAGGCTTCTTGTAGCTCAGAAACTCAAATGGAAAATAGACAATGTCGTACAAATCCGAGAAATTCAAATAGGCAGGCTCCACTTCCGAGATGTCAAACTTCTGGGGGCCGCTGCCAAGACTGGGTGTTTCATCTGACAGGTCTTTGATTTTCACCAAAGAAACTTCTGGGTGTTTGCCAGTGTCCTTGATCAGTGGCACGTGGATGGGTATTTTTGCAGTGTCCAGGCTCTCTGTGGAGGAAACGCTCTCTGGGCTGGAAGGGGAGGTCTCAAATGCCAAGTCCTCCAGGTGCTCACATTCATGAGGAACTGTCTGGGCTCCCTGCTCTTCCAGGACTCCTGGCTCCTCACTCACAGCAAGGTAGGGTTCTGCAAGGTCATCCTGCTCAGAGACTTCTCCTCTTCCACCCTGTTGGACAGAAGGGAAGGAGGTGTCCATGTGTGCTTGGCTGTCTTTGTAGAACATCCCTCTGTGAGGAGAAATGTGTTTCCTGCTTCCCTTCTCTCCAGAAACTGACTCTGCCCAAACATTCATCTCCTCAGAGAGGGAAACCATCTCATCCACTAAGCCCTCCAGCACAGCAGACTCCTCGTCACTGTAGAAAGAAGATCTGTGGTGTGACAGCTCCTGACCGTGATCCCTGCGGAGCAGTGGTGGGACAGCTTTTCCAGCATCACATCTTCCACTTTCTAAGGCAATGCCTCCATCCTCACCATGAACCTCTGGATGTTCCTCATATTCCAGTTCATAGGCTGAAGCTGGAGCAATTTCTGGTTGTGAAGCAGTTAATGCACCTGAACTGCCCCTCTCCAGACCATCTGAAATCCCAGCCCCGTGCTGCTCAAGCATCCCTTGTCCAGCCTTGGGGAAAGGAGCAGCCACAGCTTGTCCAGCTGCTCGGCTTCCACTTGCTGTCACAACAGATCTCATCTCCCTGTGAACTGACACCTCTGGATGTTCTTGATTTTCACCCTCCCAGACATGAGGGAGGACAGTGCTTTGGGAGGACTCAGCTCTGGCTGGGTGTCTGCTCTCCAGAGCAGCAGGCTCTGAGCCACGGCCTTCAGGAACCTTCTGGGGTTCAGCTCCTTCATGGGCCAAACTGGAAACAACCCCTGTGACAGCTGAGCTTTCACTCCTCAGAGCAGCAAGTTTCTCCTTGCTGAGAGCCTGCTGTGCTCCATCGGGGACCAGAGCTGGCACTGATCCTGGTGGTGGGATTTTGGGAACAGCGAGCTGCTCTCCCTTCAGGACAGCTGATGCTGTGTCTAAGTGAACAGGAGCCTTCTTGTGTGCTTGGCTTTCATCACTGTGGGCTGATGATGGAGTGATTCCTGTAACAGCTGCTTTTGCATCTTCCAGGACAGCAGATCGCACATCTTTATGGGTCTTCAGCTTCTGAGGAACACCTTGACCAGCTGTGAGGGTACCTGGCTGTTTGCCCAGCATGACAGTAGCTGCTGGAACACTTTTCCCAGGCATTTCCTCACTTTTGTCTTTACATACTGGAAGTGAATCAGTTTCTGTTTGTTCTGTTGGAGCAGCAGAGCTTTCATGCTCCATGAGTTCAGATTCAGCAGTGCCATGAGCAGGAGTCTTTTCATCTGAATGTTTCTGCCTTTTGTCTTTCCAAGGTGGGGCTGGAGCTGTCCTTTTGATAAGCAAGCTTCCCCATGTTAGGTCTGGGTGGGTGTCGGTGGGAGCAGACTCCTGGGGCAGACACACGCCTCCCTTACTCGGAGGAGATGACTTTGGGGTGGTCTCTGACTGTGTGAGGGTTGAAATGGACTCTTTGCCCTCCTGAAAAGCAGAGTCAGAGGCACAGCCAGAGGCAGATTTACCCTCCGTGCTCTCATGTTTTGGACCTGATGGTGCTGCTGCATCTGAGCACTGGGCAGTTGGAATGGGGCTTTTGCCTTCCAAACATTCAACATCCTCCTCAATCTCAGTGGCTTTTGACTTCTTCAGTAAGCGCTTCCTATTCTCACTCCTGTGAGGTGACACTGGAAGTCCCTCTACCTGTGCTGTAAGAGCAGGTGGGCACCCATTCCCCTCACAGTGTGTGGAGGGAGAGGGTTTCTCTCCTGAGCAATCCTTGCTGGCTCTCCTGCCGTCCCCTTGCTCTGCAGAACATCCCTTGCCAGGCCCTGCGGAAATGTCGCAGTGATCACTGCCTTCAGGGCAGCTTTCCTGGGACAATACATCACAGTCCTCCTCCAAAATATCTTGTTCCCTCAGGGATCTGGAGGCTCTCAGCCTGTAGTCATCCAGGGAGCGGCTGCGGCTGGCACCGGCGATGGCAGGGTGCGGCGGCTTCCTGGCAGTGTCAAACGATGCGGATTTGGTCAAGGATCCCAGCAGACTTTCTTTGCGATCATCTCCTCCTCCTTCTTCTTCTTCTTCCAGTTCAAACTGCTCAAGGAGGGGCTCACGGAGGCCACTGAGGGGCACCTTTGAATACCCAGCCTTCCGGAAAGTCCTCCTGGCTCTGTCCAGGTGCCTTCTGAGCTCCCTGCCTGGTGACGAAGGCGGCCTCGCAGGCAGCTCAGTTGCTTGGCTGTAGAAGGTGCTTTTAATGACACTCTGCCTGGGAACACAGGCAGATGGCTTTTCTGTCCCATCCCCTGCCTCTTCACCTCCGTCCTTTGCAGATAAAGGTGTGTCTGGTTTTTCTTTCTGATGCACAAGTGGTGTGCTTTCTGTGGAAGCCCTCAGGGATGAAGGCTCAGCAGCACCACTTTTTTGGGATGGCTCTCCCTGAAGGCTGGGAAAGAGCCTCTCCTCTTTCTCCTGTAAGATACTCGCCATGAGCTCTTTGCTTTCTGTGGGTGATTTATCCCCCACCTCAGCTTTCATTGAGGCATATTTCCTCCTCATGGGTTTTACTGGAGGGATGGAGCTTTTGGAGTGCTCCCGTTCACTGGCACGTTTCAGTGGCTCGGGATGGCTTGGGGCATCAAATACAGGCAAATGCAGTTCAGGGGTGGAGCCAAAGTGCTTCTTTTCGGGGAAATTCGAGTTCTCGTTGTCTGAAGAGGAGCCACTGGTGCTGGATGAAGTGCTTTCCTCAATGAGGTGTCGGGAGATGGCCAGGGAGCTGTTGTCGTGGGTCCTTTCGAGGATTTCTGGGATGGACCTCATCACCAGGATGGATTTGTAGCACATCAGGGAGCGCTGAGAAGGAAACAGGACACAGCACAAGGAGATGGGAACATGGTGGAGTATGGAAAACAAGCACACCGAAATGAACTCCTGCACCCCTAAATATGAAATATATAAATATGCACCCATGAGTCTGATTAGACACTGCCACCCTCTGCATGTGTCACCAACCCAGGCCTCATTTTCTCTCCAAATCTTCCTCTTCCATCATTCATTGACATGAAATTAAATTGACTTCAGGGAACACACGACTTTGGTGACTGGGAGGAAACAGGACTCTGTTTGAGATTTCCAAAGTCAATCTGGCCACTCAAAACAGATGGAAAGGAGTTTTTGATGGAAAACATCAGATGAGAGACTCACTGGAATAAGTGGCTTTAAATCCTTTGACTGCAGTACAACCTACAGTGGCTTAGGCCAGCAGAAGACCTACCAAGTGCAGGAGATGGGGTTTTCCTGCTCTAAACTCTGCCATGTGGGGCATCTCAGTTGAAGCTGGGCTTCTCCTTCCTGCCAGCAGAGAGAAACTGGCATGTTCAGAAGGCAATCAATCCAATTATTTGAGAGAACTTCAGGAAAAGAGGCATTTTCTTGGCACCTGTCTGTAATTCAGCTCCGATTGCAAAGGCAGCTGAGGGCACCTAATTTAGACACAACCTTGTGTGTTACAGGCACCTGCATGGGTTTCCAGGCAGTAAAAGCCTAGATAATTAATTCCTGACACATCCATCTCTCCTGGGCTTTTTCCCAACTCCCAGCCATGCTTAGAACTCTGCTGAGCTCGCTGCCATAGCCCAAAAGATTTTCAAAGATTCAGATATTAAATTATCAGTTATAATATTAAATTATTCAGAAATTAAAAGTAGATATACCTAAACAGAATCAACACAGATTAGGGGCAACTCACCTGCCACTTGCTCCGAGCCACAATGAATTTGAGCTGTTTGGTGTTAATGAAATGAGCTGCTTCAAGAGGGACGTTGTGCTGCCAGGTGGAATGAGAGGAAAACCATTGGTTAAAAAATCCTGATTTCATTTCTTGAGGAATTTTTGTGGTTTTTTTTTTTAGAATTCTCTCTATACACAATTGTTTCATTTAGGAAAGTTACAGTAGATCAAATGCTGCAGTCCTTTCATAGTTAAATTGCAGACAAAATCAGCTTTTCAGTGATTAAATCAAGACCTGTTCAATACCTGTCATTAAATCCTTTTTGCTGTTGTTAATTTTTAACTGTTTTCCTTAGTGATTTAAGGCTTTGGAATATAAACCATAACTTTGGTCTGCAAGGACACCTTTTTTTCTGTACTGACATGACAGAACAAGAGGGAATGGCCTCAGGTTGCACCAGGGAGGTTTAGATTGGATATTAGGGAAAATTGACCAATAAACAACCAGGACAAACTTACCATGAACCATTTGTGGGAAAGACAGTCCAAAGCACTCGGCCTGGATCTGGTAAGAGAACAGATTGACATTTTAGTAGGAAATCCCCTCCAACAGCAATCACTGATCTTCCTGAAAGTGCTGCTGCATGCAGACACTCAGGGCTGTGTCCTTGGGATGCTGATTTGGAGCAGAGAAGCAAAAAAGACACAGCAGCTTCCAACTCAAGGTTTCCTTTCCCTGAGGGGAAAACATCCTCCTTTTTCAGTCTGACACTCCCCACAGATGCTCAGGAAGAGCTCGTGGCTCTTTGCAGGGGTTCAAGGGTGTCCAGAGCAGCTCTGAGAGTGACTTTGCCTCTTTAAGTGGCCAGAGTTAAAATAGCTTTGGCAGCAGGCAGAAAGAGTAGGAATGAAATTAAAATCAAATGCCTGTAAATATGCCTTCAAGCCAACTTTTGTACTTAAAATTGCTTAATGAATGTGGTCAATGTTATTTAATTCCCTCCATTCCAGTCTGTGCTCTTCCCACTCATCTGTGTCATTCCAGAAGCTCCTCAGCCTGGGGGAGGCAAGGAGCAAAGACATCACCCCACCAGAGAGAGGCCAATTTGGCAAACATCCGAGTTGTGGGTTGGGCAATGGGGAATAATAAGGAAGAATTAGGGGAAAATGCAGCACATCTCATTCGGTTTTCTACTTTTCAAACCAAATGATGAGCTGGGATGTGCCTGCTGAGACACCAACAGCTCTGCACAGAGGGAGGCAGAGGAGGGCACTCACTTGGGGTGCTGCTGCAGGATCCCTTTCATGAAGTCCTTTGCATCTTCACTCAAGTGAACAACATCAGGAATGGTCCATGAAATTTCCCCGTTCTGGATGTTTAGGAGAGTTTTCCTGTCGTTCTCCCCAGCAAATGGAGACTTGCACGTGAGGCTTATTTATTGAGCACCATAAAATGAAAGGAGACAGGTTTTAGGTTTCTGTTTTCTGTTCAAATGATAGAAGCACAAATGCTTACATGGGGTTTTTAAATACTTGAGGGGCTCCGTGCCTGGGACCTGCAATGTTCGTGAGGAGCAACCAGGAAATGAGGAAACCACAAAATAAATTGTCCTGATTATGGAAGGACTGAATGCTCCACTCAAATCCCTCACTTGAAAGTACTGGAGGGCTCTGATGGACAAAGGGTTATTGAGGGAGTGTTTCCAAGATTTATTTACCTTAAATATGTGATGACTCCGACAGCCCTGAGGAGAGAGGGAACACATGTCATTTTTGTCACTATTTTTCCATCCTTCTCAAGCCCCTCTTCCTGCCACTATACACCCTGAACCAGTAAGATCACCTTCTCCTCACTTTTCAATAATAATAAATCCCAAAAGTTATTGGTCTTTCATTCATTTTCCCCCTTCAATATTTTTTAAAATTGTTCTCAAGTAATCCTTAATTTTTAAAGCGTAGATGGAGAAAAAGGCTCAAAATACTTCTTTTTTTTAAACTTCTTTTGCCTTTTCTAGAAAGCCCTTTAGGATCATTCCCTCTAGCTGCTGCCTGGAATAGAGATCATCTCCTCCAAGATGCTCCTTTGCATTAATTAGCGGTCAGAGTTCAATTATGGCTGAAAAAAATTATACAGAAGGAGCTTTAAAGAGCCTTGATGGCTTCTGGATTGTCAGCATTCACTTTTGGTTTCCTGTGTTATTATCACTGCTCCATTTACTAATTAGCAGCTAATGGAAATTCAGGCCATTGAGGGCCTGGAAAAGCTTTTTGGGAAAATGAGAGATTACCAGATATCAGTTGCTTTTGACACTGGTGACTGGGAAACAATTTCTGGGGCAACAAACTCTGGAGAGCCGTATCTGCTGTACTGAGGCTGCACAGGTGTGATCCTCTGGGCAAATCCAAAGTCACAGATCTTCAGGTCTTCCCTCTCAGGATAAACCATGAGGATATTCAGTGGCTGTTGAATGAAAAAAAAAAAAAAATAGGGAAATTTTTCTTGAGAGCAGGGAGTATTTTCAGTTGTGAGAATAATTCAAACAGAGAACACCCCATCACTGGCCAACACGAGGCTGGGAAAAGCCAGACTGGTCCTTGCTGATTACCTTGATGTCCAAATGAAGGATGTTCTTGTCATGAAGATATTTGATTCCTTCCAAAATTTGCTTGATGTACAGTTTGACCTGAGAATTGAGTCCATTATTAAACAATTAATAAATAAACAACTATTAAACAAGGAGAGTAAATAGGAGAGTCCCTGATTTCACCAAGATTTGATCTTTAAAGGTCCCTCCCAATCCAAACCACTCTATGATGTTTCCCTCTGAGAATTCCTAAAAAAAAAAAAAAAAAAATTGATTTTACCAATAAATATTGGACACCTAACTACTAGATGGGAGATGGGAAACATTTTGAACTTTTAGTACCAAGGATGTAAAAAAAATCCCTTAGAAACCATAATTTCAGCTTTTCTTTTAAAGACAGAAAGGGAGTACATAGAAGATAGTAGTAGTTACAGGGGGATAAAGTGATATTAAGTAAGTGGAGATAGGAGCTCCAGATGACAGATAGCAAAGAAATGATGACAGGAGAGCAAATATAATCTTTTTTTTAGGCTGAATGCAATCCTGGTGGTCAAACCCCCTGGCTGTTTGTAGTTATTCCCCAAAGAAACCCAACTAGCAATGAAAGTTGCTAGGAGCACATTGTAAAGGCTGATTCTGCTTTGATAGATTATCACTGGTTCAAAGACATTTGTTGTATTCCAAAAAAGAAAATGCAGAAAGAACTGACTGTGCTTTCAAATGAGAAATTACCTCAGCTTCAGTGACCACGCTCTTCTTGAATAAACGGTCCAGGAGCTCTTCATTGGAGCATCTGACAGTGGCATTGAGGGACAACAGAACCACATGGAAAAGCTTATTTTGACTCTGGAACCTCCTCCATCCAGCCAACAGCAGAATTCACGAGGTGATCTCAGGCTGTGGGATCATCAGGAAAGTCTCTGCTGCAGCAGAGACTGGCCTGGTCTAAACCTGGTGTCACTTCTGCTAAAATCTGCCTGTTGATTTTGGGGTTTCTGTTCTGCATTTCCCTCATGCTCACCTAGACTGGATCTCATGGAAAAAGAGCTCATAACTTCCAGATGTGTCAGGAAATAATTTTGGTGCTTAATGACTCATTCACACTTGTATATACAAGTCTGATTTTTCTCACCCAGCAGAAGCTGAGGATTGCAGTGGAGCTCTCACAGAGCTGTGCTGTCCTGCAGTGCAGAGAAGAATTGTGTGTGCCTTTTTCTCTCAGGAAAAAACAAAAAACAATTACTTAGATATTTAATAAATGAGCTCTACCCAGTATTTCCCAGCCTCTTCAGACAACTGCACAGAAAAGGATACAACTCCAGAATCAAAATCAGTGTTTTTCGTGTTTCAAACTCATCCAGGAGCCTGGTAATTCTGTCGTGGGACAGAGAGGCAAGGATATCCCTCTCTTGATGAGCTCGAGACTTGGTTTTGCTCCTCAGAGGGATGAATTTGGCAGCACAGGACACCCTGTTCCCCTTGTGCACCACCCGTTTCACAAAGCTGAAGCAGCCCCTGTGCAGGAATAGAAGGACAAGCCCTGATCAGAGCTGGGCAGAGATTTCCCCTCACCCTGGCCTTTGACAGCTCCCTGATGCTCCGTGCTTCAGTTCTCCAGCACGAGAAGCTCATTTTGCTGTGTGTGAGGTGCTGTTGCCCTCTCTTGGCGGTCTCCAAAGAGAAGCAAGGTGTTCCCATCAAGGAAAAGCTGTTGCAGTTGATGCAGGCTCGTGCTGGTGCTCCTGCATCCCTTGGACAGACCCCATGTGATGCTTGGGATGCTCCCATTGCCAAGAAGCCACATCCAGGCACTACTCTGTGAGTAGTGTTTTTGGATGTTTTTTCTGGTTGGAGCTGCCCCAGCACACTTTGGAGTGACATCCCACTTCTGCCTTTATTTCCAACTTCTCAGGACCCACTTCTGCCTCAGCAGCTCGGATGGGCAATGAGATATTCCCTGGCAGTGCTGCTGTAGAGCTGGAAAATTAATTTACCTTCCAATCTCCTGCTTAACCTCATAATGGGAGTGGAGCTTTCTCCTGGTGGCCACTTTCTTTCCTTCTTGGTCTTTCTTAGCTTTGGAAATTAAGGAAAACAAAATGGTAAATATTCAGTATAATTATATAAGGGTAAATATTCAATGTAAACAGTGCCTTGCTAATACTGTGAAAAATTATGACAGGACAATTTAAGGCAGGAAAAATTAGAGGGGTCTTCTAAACTTCTAAGGAGAATTAGAAGTTTAATTTTAATTCATTAAGTGGAGTTATTTGATAACAGAACATGTCAAAATGAACTTAGAGATTGCCCAGAGAAGTGGCTGCCCCATCCCTGGAAGTGTTCAAAACCAAGTTGGATGGGGTTTGGAGGAACCTGGGATAGTAGAAGGTATCCCTGCCCATGGCAGGGGGTTGGAATTAGAGGATCTTTAAGGTTCTTTCCAACCCAAACCATTTTGGGATTTTGTGATTTGATGTTATCCTGGATCCTGCCATACTGGCCACATATAAATGCGACACAGGAATACAGAACACATTCCATACAGGTACCAGAACATGACAGCAACAAATTACACATTGCATGGAGTGGCACACTCCAGGTGAGAAGTGGCATTGCCCACACAGCTGAGAGGGTGGCATTGCCCTCACAGGTGAGTGGATGGCATTGCCCTCACAGCTGAGAGGGTGGCATTGCCCTCACAGGTGAGAGGGTGGCATTGCCCTCACAGCTGAGAGGTGGCATTGCCCTCACAGCTGAGAGGGTGGCATTGCCCTCACAGGTGAGTGGTGGCATTGCCCTCACAGGTGAGAAGTGGCATTGCCCTCACAGCTGAGAGGGTGGCATTGCCCTCACAGCTGAGAGGTGGCATTGCTCTCACAGCTGAGAGGTGGCATTGCCCTCACAGGTAAGTGGGTGGCACTGCCCTCACAGGTGAGAGGTGGCATTGCCCTCACAGGTGAGAGTGAGAGGTGGCATTGCCCTCACAGGTGAGAGGTGGCATTGCCCTCACAGGTAAGTGGGTGGCACTGCCCTCACAGCTGAGAGGGTGGCATTGCCCTCACAGCTGAGAGGTGGCATTGCCCTCACAGGTGAGAGGGTGGCGTTACCTTCACGTACGACGAGCTCTGCTTTGCACAAAACCTCCCCTCCTGCATTTTTGGCAACGCAGGTATAAACACCACCATCTTCCAAGGCAGCATTGTCCACAACTAAGAAATATGTTGTTCCTTCCTTCCCCTGATGGACCCTGTCGCTGTCTGTCAGCAGTGAAGTGCCCTGGGGGAAAGAAATGACATTTTGGCACTGGAAAAGCCAAGATGGAAACAGATGTTTCTGCTCTTCTGATGCCTCAGGTTTTAGCTTTTATATTTTCAGATTCTGTGCTGCTTCAGTGTGTGGGTCTGAGCTTCACATCAGGGGATGGTGAGCTCTCTGCACAGAGCAGGGAGACAAAACAATTCCTGCTCCAGCTGGGGACCAAGGACAAATGATCCAAATCTCAGCCCCAAGAGCACAAACAACGTGGGCTGGAGAGAGAAAAACAAGCAGGATGGGAGTGCCTGGGCTAAAGCTGGAATGGGACAATGAACTCCAAGGTGCAAATGGAGCAGAACTGATCCCAGGGAGAGCCCCCGGGAGCGGCCGTGCATTTTGGGGCCATTTTGGGTCATCTTGGGTGCAGCCCTGGCTGGGCTCTGGTGCTGCCCAAGGTGGATCCATGGAGGAGATCCTTTTAATAAATCCCTACTTTATTCCTTAGCTCCATCTCATCTCTGCTCTAGGTCAGCCTTCACAAGGCATCACTTCAAGAAGCAGGATACAGGAGCAGAGCTACAACACAGACTATTTACGTGAGCAAACCTCATGGAGAAAATGATGCTCAGGGGAGTGGTGGAGTCACCATCTCTGGAAGTGTTCAAGAAACAACTGGATGTGAGTCTGGTTGACAAGGTGGTGTTCTGTCAGAGGTTGGACTCAGTGATCTTGGAGGTCATTCTAACCTTAATGGTTCTGTGATTCTGGTTTTTTTTTCATAAATGCTATGAAGAAAGGGGCAGGATGGAGTTGTGTGACACAGAAAATTGTGAGCATTTGCAAAAGGCCCCTATGACAGTAAATTGCAAGATAAAAATATATAAGACAATATGTATATAATACCAAATATGAAGTGATGCAATCCTGTTTTCTCACATAAAATCTGTTTCTGAGCTTTTCCTTATTAAACTGTAACAAAAATTTAAGTTAGAGTAAATCACTCCATGGCAGCACCAGCTCAGTGCTTGGTGAGAGCTAAAAGGTACCAGATACTAGAAATGATTAGGGAAGAAATGAAGGATAAGGTACAGAGCATCATTTGTTAAATGCTTGATTTGCCCATGGTGTGGTACTATTTCGTACATCAACATCAGTGTCTTCTGTAAGAACTTCTGGATGAGGATTGACAGCAGGTTTGGGCTCTTCAGCCTGGAAGGGAGGCTCTAGCAAGATATGACAACAATATTCTAAGGAATAATAAATAATTTCTCTCCTTTCTATGGGATATTCATTGTCCTTAGTCACACTGATTTTACTAAGTAGTTCCAGGAAAGATACAGAGCCTGGAAGTCCCACTGACAATTGGGATAAACCACTAAATCCCATTCCTGCCCACAGACTCAGTGGCACTCAGGTAGAAACAATTTCTCTTCCTGCTCTTTTTAGTCTCCAAAACCATTTTGGTTGCCCTCTCTGCAGGGTGACATGGTGACAACACAGGGTGGGATGCACAGGTGGTGGTTCAGTGAGAACAGCTGGTTCCACAAACTCTGCAGACACAATCCAGAGTCCATGTGAGAGGTGTGGGAGGAAAGAGCAGACAAAATTCCCCGTGGAATAGTGCACTACAGTCCCTCCCATGGTCCTCACTCAGCCAGAGAAGAGTCTGCACTCACCTTGAACCACAAAACTGTGGGCTGAGGGGTTCCTTCAATGACTGCCTGGAATTTGGCACGTTCCCCAGAGTTCACCTGCACATCCTCTATTGTCACTTGCATGTAGGGAGGACCTGGTGAGAAAAGAGCATTTGCTGCATGCAAACTGAAACTTCTTTCCCAGCATGCTGACAGAGTTGGAGTTACTCAATGGGGTGTATAGGACAGGCCATATAGGATGTAACTATAGTTTAAAGTCAAATGAAGAGGTACAACAGCAATATATTTGGGGTTCTTCATACTGACATTACTTTTAGGCTTCTTATCTTCACACTTACCTATTATTTTTTGTTTAATAAACAGTTACTACTCAAAAATTTGGAATATTAAAACAGTCAGAAGTTGTTATCAAAAGAGAAGACAGTAAGAATCACGGGATGGGGAAAGGAAACAGGGTTTGGTCTTACTTGTTGGAGTCTTCTCCTCAGTCTTATACACACGAGTTCTTTCTGTGGTCTCGATATAAACTTCACTGTGCACATCCCAAACCACATCTCCTTCTCTCCTGTACCAGCCTCCTGCCCCTGCATCTGGGGAAGTTCTTTCAAGAAACCCAAGAGAAAAGATCATGGTGTAGCCACATACAAGAGGTGCAGGATTACACCCTGCCATTGATCTGTTTAACCAGCAGACAAAGAGTTCCTTGCTTAAAATTAATACAGGAAGAATTTTGGTTTGGGGGGGATTAATTTCTCTCCAACATTTTTTTGCCCTTCTTTGACAAAGCATTGTCACCAGGATTCTGAAAATAATGACAAACCTACAAGAAACTGTTTGGGTCCACCACAGAGGACTTGCTTTTCTTGGACCAAAGTCAGAAATCCACATGGATATCCTGGATATATGGAGGTGGGTATTTACCTGTCGATGGGAACGGTGCGTTCCCGAGCTCTTTCCCCTCCAGCAGCCTCCTCTTCCCAGGAAGGAGCAGGGCTGGGCTTTGGCACCCCTGGTTCTTCAGCTGGAACCTGTGTCTGAGCTTTGGCTGGCAGCAGAAATTGGGCAAGTTAGACATGCCACCCATGAGACCACACCCAAAACCCAACCTTTGGAGCCATCTCTGGTGTGCCTCGTGCCAGAACTGAGCCCACCTGAGCTCAGCTGGGTGCAGCCACGGAAGGTTAGAGGAGAATTTGGCACTTTTGCAAAGAGCACACGAAACAAAGGGGTTGGACAGCACCAGAGTGGTGTTGCTTGGCTGACTGGGCTAAGCTGACTGTTCTCTAAGGATATACACACAGACAAAGGTGGGAAAGGCAGTTGGTAGGGACAGGGAAATAAAGGTCGGCTGGGAGGATAGCGTGGGTTCACACAGCCTTTGTAGGAGATAATTTAATTGTGTTTGAGTTCTGGCTCATGGCTGTGAGGATGTCATGGAATCACAGAAGCATCCAGGTTGAAAAAGACCTTTAAAAACAAGTCCAGCCATCAACCCAGCACTGGCACCCCTGAAATGCATTCCAGGGAATAACCCCGTGTTAGCTTTGTCCACATGAATTCTTCCATTCAGCTTTGCATTAGAACAGTTCCTGACTCACTGCTGTGATCACAGACAGCATCAGGGACATGAGTGAGTTCACATCCACGTGAGCTGGTGGTCAAAGCAGGTCCTGGCTGAGGATATTCACAGAATTCACAGAATGACCAGGTTGGAAGAGACCTTCAAGATCACTGAGTCCAACCCAGCCCCAGCACCTCAACCAAACCCTGGCCCCCAGTGCCACATCCAGGCTGTGTTAAACACACCCAGGGATGGTGACTCCACCACCTCCCCGGGCAGGCCATTCCACAACTTTATCTCTCTTTCTGTGAAAAGCTTTTTCCTGATATCCAACCTAAATTTCCCTTGGTGCAGCTTGAGGCTGTGTGCTCTGGTTCTGTCAGTGCTGCCTGGAGACAGAGACCAATATCAATATGATTGATATGGGGGTAATATGGACTCTTACAGAGGACTTGGTGATGTTTTAGCATCAGCATTGCTGCACCTCCACTGGAAAGTATCCTTGTACATCTCTGAGTTACACCAGAACAAGGTTTGGTATTTGGGGCTTAATGAAACCAAAAAATGGTGCAGCTTGATGGCCATTTCAGTTATTTTTCTGCTTTTATTATTAATTATTTTATCAGATATGGATTCAAAACCTGGTTCGCTCTCATATTTCAAAAGTACCTGATTGTCTTTTGATATTGACCATTGGAATTACACAGCAGGATAAAGTGCATCATCTCCTTTTCCATTTAAGGAGAAAAGGTTAAATCCAAAGGAGTCTTCTACCCAGCAGGTAGGAATATTTTAGGGAGCACTCTAGGGATGTTTGGTGCTGACTGGTTTTGGAAAAGAGCAGCTGTTTCTAGAAATCACATTAAACAGCTCCATTGGGGTGGAAAACATGGTTATTCAAGGAATTACTGGATCAGATATCCTAGGTTGTAGGATTGTGCTTTCCTATCACCAGCACTATTGAAATATTTGCCTCCTTTTTATTTAAGGCATGTGATCATAGAGAGAAGTGTCAAGTCTCCATCTGATTGAAATAATTCCCATAACATGTTTAGTTTTGCACAGAAGAAAGACCTGCCAAACCATCTCATTCATTATTGTATTTTCTCTTTAGCTGTGACTGAGGAAATAATCTGCTAGTGACATTTTACTTAGGATTTTTGAGTCATCCCACTCCATCAGAGGATTATTCCAAAGATTATTTGTGACTAGAAAGGAAAAAAGGTTTTAAAGCCCTGACATTTTTAATATGCTGTTATTTGGGGTCTGATTCTATGAACAGCTTTTATTCTTGCTAAGTTTTAAGTAAGAATATTTATTTTTTTAAGGAATTATCTGGAGTTTATGGGCAGAAGGTTACTTGGCATTGTCTTTTGAGTTAACAGTGGTGGAGAACAGTTATTCTGACTTGACACAGAGACAGCTTAGACAAGTTGTTATGGCAGAAGCTGAGGAAGAGTGGAAGGGTTGTCGCTCATCCATGATTTTTTAAAAACAACAGAAAGACAAAGGAATTGTTCTCCTGACAAGACACAGCCACATACACAGTTGGTTTTAGTCATACAGAAGCTGCAAGGAAACCCAGTGTGCTGTTCAGTGAAATGTAGGTGAACTTGAGGCACCCAACCCCCTGGAGAGTCCAGGATATTAAAGACATTTCCAGCTTGTTTACAGCAAACAATAAAATAAAAGCAACCACCCTTACCCACCCCACCAAATCAAAACTCAAATAACATCTCTGAATGTAAAGGAGAGATCTCACCCCACCTTCTCCCCCAAGAGTACTTGAAGCAAGACCAGGGAAAAAGCCCAAAGATGGAAAAAATCCCTTATTCCTTAATTTTGGGCAGGTGATGAATCAAATTTCAGACGTGGTTTTCAAACACCTCCTGCTTACAGAAAGATCTGCCCCAAACTCAGATCCAACCTAACCCCAACCCACTCCACATGTTTCTTTGGGCCTGAATGCCCTCTCGTAATCTTCATCTGCTCAAGACACAACAACACAGAAAAACGAGGTTAAAAACATCATTACTGGCTTGCTCAATATTTTTCTGTCTCTCAGCTCCCAGGGGACATCTCCCACCTTCATGCCAAACCTACCACGGCCTCCGGCAGACTGGGTTTGGGTACTGGCTTCGTGAACTGCCACCGAGGGCCCGGCTGCTGCCCCTGAGGGCCCTGAAGGAGCAGAGCCAGGAGGGCCCAGGCCAAGGCCACCACCTGCTCGCACGCCCGGGGGAAGAGTCACCAGCAGCGACGCCGAGTCCAGGAGTTTTTTCAGGGCTGTCTTGATCTCCTTATCAGCGCGCTGCAGCGAGGCCTGCACAGAAGTCTCCGTCTCTGACTGGGGGGAAGTCATTCCTACAGACAAGAACAACAACTTTTCTCTCTTCAGGGCAAAAAAGAAAACAGCAGCACCATCCAACCCGTGGAAATATCTGCAACTGTACCATTTTCCCCTCCTAGGGAAGAAAGTTGATGGAGAAATGCTTATTCCAGCAAGAGGGAATGTAGCTGAGAGTTAAAATAAGAAGGCTGGCACAAAATGCTTTGGAAAGTTGTATCTCAGCAGGCTGGGGACACTGTACCACCTATGTGAACACTGGGCCTGTTTCCAGACAGTGGAACAAAGGATCCATCTCCCAGCTCAACCTGACATTGGTTGGTCTGTCAACAATACCTTTATTAATCATAGAATCCCAGAATATCCTCAATGGGAAGGGATCCACAAGGATCATCCAGTTCAGCTCCTGGCCAACAATCCCACCCTGTTCCTGGGAATCCAAACACTGTTATCCAAACACTCCTGGAGCTCTGGCAGTTTTGGGGCTGTGCCCATTCCCTGGGGAGCCTGGGCAGTGCCCAGCACCCTCTGGGGAAGAACCAACCACTGGGTAAGACCAAAGAAATGAACCCATTGCACTGATACAAACCCTACATGAAGGAAAATGTTATCTCACAGGGAAGGAAAAGGAGTTAACAGGAATCAGCCATCAATGACTCTGGAGAAGGGCAGGGGGATGAAGGGAGGGTTGTTCTTTTTCATCAAAGTCTGACAGAAAAGTCACTCCTTGCTCTAGGGTGATGTGTTTGTCCTGCTTCATTATATCTGAATATTGCTGATGGGTTGGGATGTAGAAGGCTGGGATGGGATTACAGACTGCAGGAGCTCATCTCACCCAATCTCCTGCCCAATAAACCTCCCACAAATCCTGAAAAGGCACAACAAAGGGATGGATGTACCTAGGGAAGCCCCCATGTAATCATGAAGACAGAGAAAATGCAGGTCAGGTAAAGACAATGATCACATTCATGATGTAGTTGCTCATCAATCAAGAGAGAAAACTCAAATCATCACATGGTTTGAGAAAAAAAAATAAGAGCATTTGGAATAAACAGCTCTGACTTGTTTAATGTCATTAACATTAATGAGCATGCCCCATAGGGGTTTTGATTCTGTTCTTTTCCTTGCCTCAAGAAAGTCAATTCCCATTATAGACCTGAGAAAACAAAGTTGAAGGCTACATGTGGATGAAAACCTCTCACTTGATTTTTGTTTTCAATAATCATGATGGTGACAAAGTATTCATTTCCTGGATCTGTTGATGGAAAAAAGCAAGATTTGCTCACATGATGTCCCAGACTGCCCATCATCAGTGTTCATCAGCACTGGGCTGGCTGGAAGACATTAAATATTTTCCCAGAGAAATATCTGGATTCTCTGGTGTTCCTGCTGTGATTTCTGCCAACTGGTGCTGTCCTGTGAACTGGGCAGCTGCCAATGAGGGAAATGATTGGAAAGGCACGAAACACTCAATTAGGAAAGATATTCACAGGTGTATAGACATAGATATAAAGGTTATATAAAATCACTGGTCCCTCCCCTGCTCTAACACCACCACTTTCCTCCCTGCCTAGGGGACATTACACCACTTCCTTCTTTTGGACACTGATTCAGGCTGAGGAACTTTAATATCCCCCAAGATACACAGACCTAACAAACACCACAGTGATGACACCCTGTGATGGACAACCTCTTTCCCAGCTCTAAAATCTCAGCCTTGAGCCTTTCCACCCCACTTCATCCTGTCCCCAGGAACTCAAGACTGAGTTTTTGAAGCTCCAGTTCGGTCCCAGAGAAGGACCCAAGAGAATGTGAATCATTCAAGATTCCTGAGTTGGAAATATCCCTAAAACCAGGTTTTTTTGCACTTCAACACTCCTGAAACTGTCCATAAAAAAGGAGCCAGAGCCCAACTGCATTAATATTCTTGGACTGCAACCCAGTTCCTGCTGAAGTCAGCGGGAGAAGAGGATGAGTTGATGGAATATCAAGTGCTGTAACAAAGAACACAGAAGCCCAACAAGTCCAGTGACAGCTGATGCAAGACATTTATTGATTTAAGCTCAGCATCTAACAGCATATCTTGTACTTGACCTTTTTTTGTGTGTGTTTTTTTTTTTCTTTTTTGTATCTCAAGCAAACTGAAGTTTCCACTTTATTAATACCCATTTACCTCCAGGAATTTCAGTAAAACATTCACTGTATTAAAATCTTTCATACAGCAGTATCTTTTTATCTACAGGAAATAAATCCCCACACATCTCATTAGTTATCTACACAGTTTAATCACTTACAAGCATAATTTTTAACCTCTAGGAAAATATTTTGAAAGTATATTGTAATCAACTTCTCATAAACCTTTCACTTTTTGAACAGAGCCCTGCAAATGGATTTTAAAAATTACCTTCAATTGATTCTCTTTTGCTTAAATATCAAAAGAAATGTAAACAGATGTTAATTGCTTTGAGCTAATGAATCAAAGTATAATTATTTCTTCTATGACCATCTGAAGTGCAGCCTTAGAGCTTCTTTAGAAAAACCTGAGTGTCGACCACACCAGGAGGAAACCTCCATGTTCCTTTACACATACTCATTGTCTTTTGTTTGAATATTGCATTTTTGAAAGACAATCACAGGGAAAAATCTTTTCGTAGCAGTATCTTCATAAATCTGAATAAAATCCACTTCCTTCTGTGGAACTATTCAAGATTGATACTGGAATAACTGTGACCAGAATCAGGTCCAAAATAAAAGAAATATTTTTCGCTTTGAAAGCATTTCCCTGTTGTGTGTCTGTTACTTTTCAATGTACAGTGCAATATATGAAAAAAGCACTAATATATATATCCATAGTATTGCTTCATTATAAAACAAAAAGTATAAACCAAGGAGATGTTATAAAAAATGGGATAGTACCATAAAGGAAGCTTTATTTCCTTCACCACTGGAAAAGCATCCTCTATCATGAAGGTAGTGCACACGACATCCGGAGTGGATGTTGAAAGTGAAAGGCTGTGAAATCAATATGCTCATTTTAGTCAGCACAAGGTGCAGCTGCAGAAGGAAAAAAAATAACTTTTCTACAAGCACCTTTTGTGAATTCATTCCCTGTTGGCAGGAATATTGCCCCAAGCCTCCAGAAGAAGCTCCTCAATATCACCTGGCTGGGAAACACTGAGCCAACATCATCCATTCGTTCCCAAGGCAGAAACTCACTCCACCCTCTCTCCTCATGCTGCTTAGAAATTCAGCTATGTGCCTGAGCATTTCTGGTTTCCCTAAACCAGAAATGAAACCACAAAGGAACACTTCTACAGAGCTCAGCTGGGACAGGATGTGGGGACTTTTCACCTCACATCTCTCTCACCAGAGAGGGCCAGTGCAGGGTCCTGCTGGGATCAATGAGCTCCATCTGACTCCAACTGGCACCAAGATTTGGGCCTGGGAGCTCATCTTTTTTCAGGGCAGCTTGTTGGAGGTCTGGGCTACATCCATTTTTGGTGAAGCCAACAGAGATGGGCTGCGCTCAGTGCGCCTCAGCCTCCTCCTCATGCAGCATTCCTGCTGGAAAGCTCCAGAGGAGCTCCACAGTCAGCTCCTCTCTGAGGCATCTTGACCTTCCTGGTTACAGTAATGTGATGCAATTGCAACTGGCAGCCCAATACATTTGGAACAGATCTATGTTGTACTGAATATTTATGGTAAAGCTCTTTTTTCTCTCTTGTTTTTCTTTTTTTAATCTGTCTTTGTGCTCCTGCTACTTTGCCGTAGCTCAGTGGTAAATTCCTTTTATCACATATAAGGGACACGTGGATCAATCTGTTAGCAGGAATGTTTCACCACTGGCACGTTCAGGAGAACAAATACTCATCCAGTCGTATTTATTGGCAAAGACTACGTTTGTGGTCCTTTGAAGACCACATTTGTGGTTCTTTGTACTTGTTAATGTTTGATTGCAGATGCAGAAATTATTTTGTGCATCACATTAATCTTTCAGTGCATGTTAACTGAATTATATTTCAAAAGATATGGTTTATAAATCCACCACACTAAAATGCAGAATAATGAAACCGACATTATCAGACAACTAGGAAGTAGATTTGAAAATATCAGTCATTTAGAAAAGATAGTCTTTTTCACTAAAGCAGAAGAGAACAACAAAACTCTTGCTTCCTCACAACAGTGGGACTCTCTCCACTGACTAGAGTCAAACTGGGATTTCCACCAAAAAAATGCCTGAGCAGCCCTTTGAATCCCTGGTATACGTAATATCTACTATATATCTCATTATATGGAAGAAGGTTAAAAAAATGCAACCAGACTGTGCATCTTGAAAGGTTTATGAAGAAATTTTGGTAGAGCTAATTGGTGTCACAAGTGTAGAGCAGAGTCAAAGCAGAGTGAAGCTTCATGACCTTTGGGCCCACACGGTGACAGGAGACACCCCCTGTCCTGGGCTACTGAAGGATGCTGAAAATCTTAGATACTTTCACCTCCTTGCCACACCAAAAACTGGCACGTGAAAAAATTATTAAGTTCATGGACAAAAAAACCACACTTCTTCATCTATATTTCTGTCATAGGTAGAAGAATCAGGCTTTTCCGAAACCTCCCATCACTGCTCCACTATGGAATGATACATGTTCACCTAGATCAAAGCTTTTAAAGTTACAAACTGTTCTGACAGACTGTTCCCTTTAAGACTGGAAAAGCTTGACACATCATATTTAAATACATTTTCCTCTAAGGTATTCCCTTGTACTTGTAATCTTTGCCACCAATTCCCCTCACCTAAAACAATTCTGATTTTTTTTTTTAAACATAAAGCTGCTTTCTTTGGTGTTAAAAATCATGCTTGCGTCTGCTCAGCTCTGGGAGAGATCTTCGGTGCTGATGTGCAAGGTGACAGGCTCGCCAACAGTCCCGTAGCTGAGGGTTCTTGTGGAAACCTCAGTTTTAAAGCTGGACTGGCCGTTGTCTGCCGAGCGCTGGACCTCGGTGCAGAAGGAGGGCTTCACGGTGAAGGAGGGCGCGGGAGGAGCCGCGCGCGCCTCGCCCACGCGGAAGGAGATGTTGGAGGGGCCTGCGGCCTGCGCGCCCGCCAGCCGAGAGGCCGACACGAACACGGCCCCGGGGACGTGCTCCTCGTACTGGCTGAAGAACCTCTGCCTGGGCCCTGGCACCACGGGCCTGACCAGGCTCAGCAGCACCGGCTTCCCGATGGTCGGCTCGTTGATCTCCGTCTGCAGCACGGAGATCTCGCAGGGCTTCTCCGCCGTGGGCTTCTGATCCTCACACCTGTAGGTCTCGCCTTCTTGAGGGACATAATCCTCCAGGTCCTCCAGAGTTAAGAGTTTGCCGTTGTGGGTTAAAATCTTGCGGTCCCGGGTGCTGATGTCGTCGGTGTGTAGCTCCTCTGGCTCATCCACTATGATGTTGTCCTCTTCGGGAAGGATGTCCTGTATTACTTCAGGTACCTCCTCTCCAACAGGCCAAGACACATCCACTTCATCGAGCCCTTCCTCACCCTCTGGACTCACTGGGGAGAACAGAACTTCGTGTTGGTCTCCAGCAGCTGTCCCAAAACTGAAGACCAAAGGCTCACCCCCACAGGCAAGCAGAGGGGAGGCAGTGCCTGACCTGCAGTCAGCACATGGTTCCTGAGGGCAGCTCTTTCCTTCAGTCCCATAATCCATGAATGAATCACTTCCTAATTGTTCGGACCCACACGGGGAGTTTCTCTCTTCGCTGCTGACTTGAGGTCCTTCCTGCTCAGTCGTATACACCAGAGGCTGGATGGCACCTTCAGACAGACCTTCATTTGGCAGAGATTTTGACTGTTCCACCAATTTATTGTTGGAGTTGTTTGTGTTTGGATCGTCCTCCGGAGAGTGCTTCGGCCTTGAGCTGGGAAAAGTGAACGTTAACACCCCTGAGTCATCTTTTTCTTGCTTTGCTGGGGAAGAACCTCTTTTCCTTGTGGGCTTTGGTGACTTTTTCACCTTGAATTCAATTATTTCCTCCACTTCGACCCACTTGGGCTTTTTCTCTTCCACTGTGCTCTCCACAGCGACGTCTCTCGCCGCCGCCCCTTGCATGTCCTCGTGTTCTGTGACATAAAGCCTGGGAACAGCAGCAGACTTTGGTGCTGCCTCCTGGTCGTGTCTGTGGACAGGCTGCCTGATCTTGGAGACATAAACCGGCTCCGGAGCCGGCTCCGCCCGTGGGGAGCGGGAAGGAGAATGCCCTGAAGGAGAACGTGCAGGAGAAACCCTTCCCCTTTGTCTTGGGCTCTTCACCACCGTGGTTATGGTCTCCTCTCTGGTGGCAGAAAGGGGTGGAGTTGGCGGGAAGGCGAGACTTTTCGGGGAGCCACACTCCACCAGCACATGCTGCGGTCGGCCAAGGTGCCGCGCGGGGTTAGTTGGGGTGAGCATTCCAGCTTTTGGGAAAGCGGTCACTTTGGGAGGGACACACACACAGAGCACACACCCACATGCCCATCTCTACTTCCTGATCCAGGGAAAACCCCTGATCCAGTGCCCTTTTCCCCAGGGAAAACCCCAGTTCCATGAACCACCTCAGGTGTGAGCGCACAACGAGCAGGTCCAGCTGAGAATGCTCTGCTGGGTGCTGCTCTATTTCATGTGCTTGTGTTGATCACCTACTCTGCTACTTTGGATCCCCCCAAAATTTTAAACACTCAAAGACTTTTACCTTTGCCTGAGTATCCTTAGCTAAAATCCTGATTCCAGCCACCTCAATGGCTAAACGCCCTTTATTGCAGTAGGGTCAGTGTCTTCTTAATAATATTTAATTACCATAACATATCTCTCTTTTTTTTTAATTACAGCCTCTTTTGAGACCAGAGATCTACATTTCCACATGCACAACAGTTACATTGAAATGGATTAGCCCTTAAAATGTGGAGATGACCAGGAAAAGAAGGTTAGAACATCTCCCGCACAAGTCATCTATGCCAAAATGAATTTATTTTTACTCTTCACAATACCATTAGTGCAGACACAGCCTGATCCTACTGCCTCCAATAGACACAGGAATACCAAGCCGAATTGGGGTGCCTGATTATGATTTCTCAGCATATTTCTGCTGGCTTTACTTTAGATTTTTTGACTGAAGTTGGGCTGGTAGTAGATGCCCCATCCCTGGAAACATTCAAGGTCAGGCTGGATGGGGCTCTGAGTAGCCTGATCAAGGTGGAATTGTCCCTGCTCACAGCAAGGGTTGGACTAGATTATCTTTAGAAGCCCCTTCTAACCCAAGGCCTAAACCCAGGCTTCAATGCTCTTAATTTATGTACTTAGCATGTAGTTTTTCCTGAAGCTTTTTCCTGTGGTGTTTCTTACCTTTATTTTAAGTAAATACATTTCTTCCAATGTTTTCCTGGCAAGCACAAGGAAGCCAGTGCTCCACATCTGCTCCAGTGGAAATCACAGCAAAACTCATTTTGTTTCTGTGTTGGGATTCTGTCCCTATCTCCAAGGAATAGGGTTAAAAACAAAGAATTAACTGAAGGGTCAAGCAGTGGCCTGAACTGAAATTAAGAGTAGAGACAGCAGCTTTTTAATTCCTCTCTTCCTCCTCACCATTCTCCAGTCACAGCCACGTGGAGCTGAAGGTCACACCCTCTGCTCCTCAGACATCTCTGCTCTGACTTTCATCCTTGAGAATGGAGAAGCTATTTATAGCCATCATGGAAACTGATCCTCTTGGGGTTTTTGCAGCCTTTCTCATCTTCTGGTCTTATTTTTAAAAACTTGTACTTCCTTCTCCTCTGGAGATCAGGTTTGTTTCCACCATCAGTCTCTCCCTTTGTGGATGTGGTGGAGTCCAGGACTGGATCAGCTACAGAGAGATTTATTTCCTTGAAGAGCCCCCTCTCTTCTACTGCTCATTTCCACTGTTTTACTCTTTTTCCTAAGTTTTCTGCAGTTTTTCCATAGACCTTTAAGGTCTGTGTAGAGCCTTCCTACTGGCCATGGTGCCTTTCTGAATTACACAGAATTAAATTACTTTAGATGAGAATGAATCCTTGGGTGCTTGCAGCAAATCATGATCTATGTTGCAAAGTTAAAATGGGTTTTTTGGGGTCTGGGATTTGCATATATGGACATTGTTCAATCCCATCTCTCAATAATCTATTATTTTTTGACAGTAGTTTTAAAGCTGCTTCTGTTCGTCAACTTGCTACAGATTAAGAGTTGGAATCTGCCCTTACAGAATTTTTCCCAAATTTTCCCCCATCACTATCCCAATTTCAGTTGAGGTCCACTCTTATTTAAAGTTCATGACCATAAAAGGAGGGGAATTTCTGCCTGAGATCCCACTCCTAAATTTACCAAACTCCTTTGAGGCTGCTGCCCTTGATTTAGGAATCCCTTCTGGAGCTGTCCTGAACAACAGCCTATGGAACTGAGATCTCAGAAATTTAGAATCAGCTTAACTGATGGTATTTTGTATTAATGAATATTATTTAATCCACCAGTATTAATGCTGCTGCTCCAGGTACAGACACAGAGATGTGGTTAAATGAGATTTACCAAGTTTTAGATGTGGACTGGCTCTGAGATTCCCTCCTGCTCATGACTTTCTCGGGATATTTCTGAATGTGATATAAAAAATAACTCTCTCTTCAGTTGTCCCAGTCTGAATCCTGGTCCTTGAGGTACTACAGGTAAAAACACTTTATTTTCTGGATTTTTGCAGGGTGAAAAAGACCTAATGACTGGAAATTTAACTGAGCTTATCTGCAATTTTTGGGGGCACAACTTATAAACCACTGCCTCAAAAAAGGCCAAGTGCATGGGTCTAAAGGAATAATCCTCACAGAAAACAATAAAAGGGATAAAAGTTAAGCAACTCTTAACTGTCCTTCAGTTGTAATTTTATGTCTAACAAAAATAAAATACATCCACTCAAGCCTCATGTCTAAGTCAAGGGGTGATTTTAACAATAGTGCAGCTATTGAGGGAAGGCATTTCCCCAAAATATCCATTGCATAATTCCTTCCTGCCCTCAGGACATGGTTGGAGTGGCTTGGAGCTGTTCTGAAATCCTGTCACAGGTCAGTGTCCCCCCTCCAGCACATGAAACAATTTTATTATGTATTTCTCTATGGTACTTAAGAGGATAAATTAAGATTTTAATGGCTGCTTGGCTCCTAGGCTGTGCATGACTCAGAAAATACTGCTTTTTTGCAGTAATTAATCCTTGTATTTTTTAGGCATCCAGTATAAACCAGGCTCAAAGTATCTAAAAAGACCAAGTCATCAGGACAATTATTTCTATTAGAAATATAGAGATAGAAGGGGATAAAAATATTTATCTTCTTTCTGCTTCATCATACAAGCCTATCCTGAAAAATTTAAAATAAAGCCAGAAGAAATCAGTCTAAGCTCTGAGATATTTGTTAAATTGGTAGGTATTTTCAGGTAGACAGTTTTTCAGTTTGAAAACTGAGATTTTTTTTTTTTTCATTCAACACTGAAAGTCAGACTCTACCTTCCCAAGCTCTTGTGAAACTCTACCAGCATTAGGGGGAATATTTTCCCTGTGTAATATCAAAAAATAACTGTCCCAGGCTGTGTCTAACACCAGTGCTGCTATTTTTGGAAAAGAACAAAAGGACTTTTTTTGAGGTGACCCCTTCACATGACACAGAATTCCATGGGATCTGATGGGCTGGGAACGAACACACTTGCATGGCCAATGAACACAAGCTTGTTATTGGATCATGCAGAGGCAGCAAGGCAAAAAAACCCACAAATGTTACCAAAAAAAAAAAAAAAATCAGCACTTA